>CAUYPK010042474.1:0-71130 GCA_963574355.1 Loris lydekkerianus | reverse complement strand
GTTGGATGGTTAGGTTTAAATCTAAAATTTCTTTGCTCAGCTTCTTATTGGAGGATCTATCCAACACTGCCAAAGGAGTGTTGAAATCTCCAACTATTATGGAGCTGGAGGAAATCAAGTTGCTCATGTCTGTTAGAGTTTTTCTTATAAATTTAGGCACATTTGGTTGGGTGCATGGATATTAATAATTGAAATCTTATCATATTGAGTATTACCCTTAACAAATATAAAGTGACCATTCTTATCCTTCCATACTTTTGTTGGTTTAAAGCCTATTGTATCTGCAAATAGAATTGCAACACCTGATTTATCTGATTTCCATTTGCCTGAAATATGGATGGCCATTCTTTCACCCTGATTCTTTATTCATCTTAGGTAAGATGAGATTCCTGTATGCAGCAAATATCTGGCCCGAGCTTTTGTATGCAGTCAGCCAACTCCTGCTTCTTTAGAGGACACTTTAAGCCATTCACATTAATGGAGAATATTGATAAGTCTGGTAAAATTTGGGGTATCAAATTTTTCAAAACTCCAGTGGACATTTTTAATCCTTTAGGCACTATGGAAGTTGGATTTTGATCAAAAGTTTCTGAGTGAGTTTACTTTTGTGGTAGAGGATTGGGTTGGTCATTATGGAGGATAGGTCTGAGAATATTCTGAAGAGCTTGTTTGGTTATGGCAAGTTTCTTTAACATGTGAATGTCATTAAAGTATTTAATTTCTCCATCATAAATGAAATTCAGTTTAGCTGGATACAGGATCTGGGGTTGAAAGTTATTTTGTTTTAGGAGATTAAAAGTCAATGACCACCCTCTTCTGGCTTGAACGGTTTCAGCAGAGAGGCCTATAGTCATTCTAATATTCTTCCCTTCATAGGTTATGGTTTTCTTATTTAAGGCTGCTTTCAGAATTTTCTCCTTCATATTAACTGTAGTAAAGTTAATTATGATCTGCCTGGGGGATGTCTTATTCGGGTTGAGAGTGCTGGGGTTCTGATTATGTCTGCTATCTGAATTTCAGAATCTCTGGCATGTCTGGAAAATTCTCTTTCATAATTTCATGGAGAAGGGCCTCTGTACCTTGTGAGGCCACTTCATTGCTTTCAGGGATTCCAATGAGGTAGATATTAGCCTTCTTTGAATTATCCCAGAGCTCTCTGAGAGAATGATCCGTTTTTGCTCTCCATTTCTCTTCCTCTTTGAGAGTTTGGGAGTGTTCAAAGGTGTTTTCAATGTCAGAAATCCTTCTGCTTGCTCCACACTGTTGCTGAGGATTCTACTGTATTTTTCATAACTTTGAGGGCTGCAAATTCTTACCTCAATGTGTCAAAATCTTTGGTGGTTTTGTCTTTAAATTCTTGTGACAATTTTTGAATTTCTCCTCGAATTTCCAATTCCAACTTTTGAATTGCTCCTCAAATGTCTAATTCCAACTTTTCCTCCATTCTATTAATCTTGCTTGCAATCCAAATTCTGAATTTGATTTCTGACATCTTGGCCATGTGTTTATGAATGGGATCTTCAGTTACACCTGCCATATGTTTCCTTGGGGCGGGGGGTTGATCGACTCTGGTTATTCATGTTACCAGAGTTTTTTCACTGATTCCACTCCATGATTATTTTACACCATTTGACACCATTTAATAAGGAAAAGTGTTTGGGGCTCTAGGAGTAGTGATTAACTAGCCCTTTGCCAAAAAAGTCTGGGACTGGTGTCTGTATGTTTTCCCCTGGAGCTTTGCTGAGGACTCGTAGAGTGCTATGGCCTGAGAAACTGGGGACCTGCTTGGTGTGGTGGGGTAAGTGGCTCTGTCTTGTTTTCAGCTGGTCTCTATCTAACCCTAGTTAAACAGTTACTCTGGGTTGGAGTCTCAGCTGTGGAGAAATACCAGCAATTAAGTCACACACACACACCCCCAGGCAACAATTGGAAAAGGAAAATCAAACCTTCCTACAACCATACACACCAAGGGCACCACTTGGATAGTCCTCGGGCGATTGGCTTAGTTGAAAAGGTCCACATCAATTGTTTCAGTCAGCACCTGTCTCCAATTGGAGAGTTTAAAAGGGTCTCTGGCAACCAGATCACAGGGGTCTGCTGGCAACTCAAATATGACCTGCTCTGGTGCTCTGTGAGGTCAGGAGGACCCACCCAGAAAATAGATTAGTCTGGGAAGGTTGATGCCTCCTTCCCCACCTTGCACCTCTGTCACACCCAGTTGCTGATAACCCCACAGGGCTCTGACCCAGTTGCCTCCACTGAGAAGATACTCCAGGGCTTTACACCTGCCTGAATCACAAGGAAATCTATGTCTCCTCAGCCAGTTTGCTGCTTTCTGCCACTATCCAGCCGGGGGAGGTGAGGCCTGACAACCTTAGGTGCTTGATGGAGGCTGGGGCTGTACATGCAGTTCCACCCTTGCCCCTGATGTTACTGACAGAACAGAACAACTTTGTGGAATTTGTTTCTGTCCTGGCTAAATTCGCCTGCAGAAGAGAAGCTATTTTGAGTTCACAGAACCTGCACCTCAGGCCCTGTCTTTGCAGCAGCCCAGTAGTTTGTATTTGCAGCATGGTTAGCTGTCAGTTCTAGCCTCCTGACCTCCTTTTTCTAGGCTGATGATCCCCTGGGGGCCAGGTGCATGTTAGGTTCAGTAAAGCAGTCCTCTGGGTCAGCCCCACCCTGGGAGTCTGCCAGCACTGTGTGTGTATTTTCTAGTCTCTGCCCTCCACCCAAGCCGGTACTGCCTCAGGCAAACCCCTTACTCATGGGGCCTGTGTTTCTGTCCCAGATCTGTTCTGCCAGTGGTTGCCATCTGAGAAGATGCCAGCCTCCTCTGGTTGCCCAGAGAGACGGGGGGGTGTGATTCCAGAATATCCAGGGGTGAGCCCTATTGTTGCCAAAAACGGCTACTGCTCTGTGCCTTGGGGCACCGCCAGTCCTTCTGTGGTTCCCTCTCAGCAAACCATCCTCTCCTCACTCCTGTGCCACAGAATCAGCACTGGCCAGTAGCAGTCCATGCCCTTTTCACACCTCTCAAAAAAACACCCAAGTATCTGGACTCCTGGAGGACAGGCCTCCAGACCTCAGAGTGAGAGTGGAGGGGAGTGCTGGGAGCTCAGAATTGCAGGTAGAGAATATATACAGTTTTACACAGTTTTATGCCTGGCAGGAGAGCACCATGGCACTCTAGTACAGGAAGTAGGTTCAGTTTTAGAGGGTCTCTCCCGTGGAGTATAATGGGAGGACTTTTGAACTCTGCTCGTTTGTTTATGGGGCACTCTGAGCCATTCTCATGGTGGAGGGGACTCCCTTCCACTTGGTGATGAATTTTGTACCTTTTGCTTGTATCCTTGGGGTCGCAGCTCGCCTCAGCAGAGTTGATGTGCATTTTTCAACCTCTCTTGGTGCAGCTCTACTCTGCCAGGTTACTTGCTAAATTTCTGTCCTTTAACTCTCCTTCTGGATGGGAGCCTCTGTGGAAAGCTGGCTTCATTCAGCCACGTTGTCTCTGCTCCCTCCCCCAAGATGTGTTCCTTCTATGCCTAATTTATTGAGGTTGTTTATAATGAGAGAATGCTGCATTTTGTTAAAAGCTTTTTCTGCATCTATTGAATGATCATATGGTCTTTGTTATTATTTCTGTTATGTGGTGAATCACATTTATTGATTTTCCTGTACTGAACCATCCTTGCATTCCTGAGATGAACTCCACTTTGTCATAGTGGAGAAATTTTTTAACATGCTATTGAGTTTGGTTTGCCACTATTTGATAGGGAGTTTTTCCTTCTATAATCATAAGGAATACTGGTGTGTAGTTTTCTTTTTTGTTGTTGTTGTGTCCTTTCCTGGCTTTAGTATCAAGATGATACTGGCTTTGTAAAATAGTTGGGGAGAATTCTCTCCCTTTCAATGTTACAGAATAATTTCTGCAGTATGAGTTCAAGCTCTTCTTTTAGGTCTGATAAAATCAAGCTGTAAATCTATCTGGTTTAGGGCTTTTTGTTTTTGTTAATATAATAATCGGTTCAGAAGTTTTATTTCTTCTTGATTGAATCTTGGGAGATTGTGTGATTTCCATTTCCTCTACTTTTTCATGTTATGTGGGTAGAAATTTTCATAGAATCCACAAATGATATTTTGTATTTTCTGTGGTATGAGTTGCAATATCTCCTTTTTCATTTCTTATTGAGCTTATTTGGGTCCTTTTTCTTCTATTCCTGGTAAAACTAATAGCAAGACATCTATCAATTTTATTTATCTTTCCAGAGAGCCAAATTTTGTTCCCTTGATCCTTTGCATTGTTTTCCTGATTTCCATTGTGTTTAGTTCTTCTCTGACCTTAGTTTTTTTTGTTGTTGTTGTTTGTTTGTTTGTTTTTTCTTGCTGGATTTGGGTTTGGTTTTCTCTTCCTTTTTTGGTTTCTTGAAAGGTGTCATTGTATTATTGATTTATGATCTTTCAATTTTTTGATGTAGGTATTTAAAGCTATGACTATTCCCCTTTAGGACTGCTTTTATTTAATACTATAGACTTTGATTGTTTTTTTCCCCTTTATCATTCAGTTCATAAAAGCATTTGATTTCCTTCTTAATAGCATTATTGATCCAGTAATTATTCAGCAGCAGGTTGTTTAATTTCCATTATTTTGTGGAGAATTGTTTCTCTAGGAGTTTATTTCTATTTTTATTCCACTGTAGTCTGTCCGAGAAGATACATGGTATGATTTCTATTTTCTTTAATTTGTTGATACACATTTTATGCCCTAAGATATGATTCATCTTGGCGAATACTTCATATCCTGATGAGAAAAATATATATTCATTAGTTTTTTGGCAAAATAATCTGTAAAAGTCCATTAAGTCCATTTGTTCTAGAGTCCCATTGAGGTCCAGTGTTTATTTATATTCTGCATTGATAGTATGTCCAGTTCTGTTCGTGGGACATTGAAGTCCCCACCAATTATGAGGCTGCTGTTTATCTCTTTGCTTAGAGTGGGTAGAGTTTGCTTTATGAATCTGGGTGCTTCTGTACGAGGTGTATAAATATTTAGGATTGTTATTTCTTCTTGTTAAATTTGTCTCTGTACCATTATACATGTATAATGACCATTTTTGTCTCTCTTTAGTATCTATTTTTAATATTGTTGATTTAAAGTCAATTGTACCAATATGAGAATGGCTATCCCTGTCTTGTTTTGTTTTGTTTTGTTTTGTTTTTGAGACAGAGTTTCACTTTGTCATATTCAGTAGGGTGCTGTGACATGATAGCTCACAGCAGTCTCAAACTCCTGGGCTCAAGCAATTCTCTTCACACAACTACCCAAATAGCTGGAACTACAGGCACCTACCACAATGCCTGGCTATTTTTAGAGATGGAGTCTCCCTCTGGCTCAGTCTGGTTTCAAACCTGTGAGCTCAGGCAATCCACCTGACTTGGCCTTCCAGAATGCTGGGGTTCACCTACTTTTTTAAATAGTAGCCATTCTGACACAGGTAAGATGATATCTCATTCTCATTTTAATTTTCATTTCCCTGATGATTTGTGATGTTGAACAATTTTTCCTATGTTGGTTGGCAATTTGTATATCTTCTTTTGAAAAATGTCTGTTCATGTCTTTTTCTATTTTAATTGGATTATTTCTCTTTTATTTGATGATTTGTTAGAGTTCCTAGTAGATGCTGGATATTAGTCCTTTGTCAGATGTATAGTTTGCAAATATTTTCTCCTATTCTCTATGTTTACAATTTACTCTGTTGGTTATTTATTTATTTATTTATTGTTGTATTTATCTGGGGAGTCTTAGTCATATATTCTATGCCTAGGGCAATGTCCAGAGAATCATTCTTAAATTTTCTTGTAGAATTTTTATGGTGTTGGGTCTTACATTTAAGTATTTAATCCATTTTGTGTTAGTTTTTGCATGTGGTAAGAGATTAGGGAATCTCTCTGGCAAGAGATCCAGTTTCATTCTTCTGAATTTGACTATTCTTCCCAGCATCATCTATCGAATATGCCATCCTTTTTCCAATGTATGTTTTTATATACTTTGTCATAGATCAGTTGGTTGTAGGTATATGGTTTTATTTCTGGATTCTCTATTATGTCCTATTGAACTATTTGTTACTTTTATACCAGTACTATTCTGTTTTCAGTACTATAGCTTTGTAGCATAATTTTGAACTTAGGCTATGTGATGCTTCCAGTTTTGTTTGTTTGCATTTTTTTTGCCTTTTGGCGGGGGGGAGTATAGGGTATTTGTTATGGTTTTGTTGTGATTTTTGTTGGTGTGTTTGTTTTGGCTATATAGGCTCTTTTTCATTTCATATTACATTTAGGTTTCTTTTTTTCTAATATTGTGAAAAATGACCTTGGTTTTTGCTTTTATTAAGCAGGCCCAGCTGGGTTTGAACATGCCACTCCCAGTGAAAAGGTCCAGCACTCTAACCACTGAGCTATAGGTGCCCAGTCATGACATTGGTTTTTTTTTTTATTGTTAAATCATAACTGTGTACATTAGTGCAATTGCCTGTACCCATTCTGAGATGCACCATAGATGTGGCCCCGCCCATTACCCTCCCTCCACCAAAACCTTTCGCCTCCCTTCCCCTCCCTTGGCCCTTTCCCCATAGTCTTGTGCTATAGTTCGGTTATAGGCTTCATGTGAAAGCTGTAATTTAGCTTCATAGTAGGGCTGAGTACATTGGATATTTTTTCTTCCATTCCTGAGGTACTTTGCTAAGAAGAATATGTTCCATCCATGTAAACATGAAAGAGGTAAAGTCTCCATCTTTCTTTAAGGCTGCATAGTATTCCATGGTATACATGTACCACCATTTGCTAGTCCATTCGTGGGTCGATGGGCACTTGGGCTTCTTCCATGACTTAGCAATTATGAATTGGGCTGCAGTAAACATTCTGGTACAGATGTCTTTGTTATATTGTGACTTTTGGTCTTTTGGGTATAAACCTAGTAAAGGAATTATAGGATCGAATGGCAGGTCTATTCAGATTTGTTCATTTTGATGAAGGTGTGGCGTTATGACACCCCAAAGCATCAGCTATTTAAGTCTCCAGTGACCTCTCTTCTGAGTGTGTGTTGAGATGATCGTGTCTGGCAGCTGGGAATGCATCCGAAGGCCCAAAGGGGATTTGCAGTATCAATCCAGCTTCCTATTTTTTCCACTGTGATGTGGGTTCAAGTTCACCCTACTTCTGGAAAAGGCAGGCCCTGAGTTCTTTGTTGGGATGGGAATTTAGATCCTTGGAACTGGTTCCTTGTGGCTGGTACCCTCTAGTTTGGATGAATCACATCACCCCAGAGGCCTCACCTGCAAAACAAGGAGATTGGAGTGGACTCTGAGGGCTCGTGCAGCTCTGGATTCTGTAGTTTAATGAAGGAGACTCAGTCGGGTTGAATCAAATGTTTGTGATAACTTTTATACATACCCCTGTTAAGAATATCCCTTTTAAGAATGGTTCTAAAGGGCAGTGTCCGAGGCTCAATGGAGTAGGGCGCCGGCCCCATATGCCGGAGGTGACGGGTTCAAACCCAGCCCCTGCCAAAAACTGCAAAAAATAAAAAAAAGTAACATCAAAATAGTTTCCTTAAAAATAAATAAATAAATAAAAGAATGGTTCTAAAATTTGGATTTACCAAACTAATAAAAGTAAGGAGTAAGTTGATTAGTGCAAGATTCTTTGCCGTAGGAGCAGTGTGGTGAACAGAAAGCCCATGGCTTTGAAATTGGTTCTGAGTTCTGTCTGTGACCTAGGGCAGGGCCCATGACTTTTGAATCTCAAGCTTCCCAGTCTATAAAATGGGGATGAGACTGCTTACATCTGCCACGTTCTTGTGCGTCTACTAGTCTGTGCTTTTGTTATTATTATTATTTTTGTAATGTTGGCCAGGGCTGGCCTTGAACCCACCACCCCTAGTATATGAGTATGTGGGGCCTGGTCTATGGGGCTGGTGCTCTACTTCTTGAGCCATAGGTGCCACCCTCTGTGCTGTTCTTATTAAGAGATATTGGCTGTAAACTTTCCCTCAGAAGAATCCAACAGCATTTATGCCACAGGACACCTTTAGGGGAAGGCACTTCTATAGCTGGCTCTTATTTTCTAGAGGTGGATGACATAGGTCAGGAAACAATCTCAGCAAGCTGGGTGGAGGTGGCCTGCCCCTTAGCAGCGCATGGGGAGGCCAGGCAGGCCAGTGGCAGTCAACTCAGGCTTTTTTTTTTTTTGAGACAGAGTCTCACTTTGTAGCCCTCGGTAGAGTGCTGTGGTATCACAGCTCACAGCAACCTCCAACTCTTGGGCTTAAGTGATCTCTTGCCTCAGCCTCCCGAGTAGCTGGGACTACAGGCGCTTGCCATAACACCCAGCTGTTTTTTGTTGTCACTGTTTTAGCTGGCCGGGGCCCGGTTTGAACCTACCACCCTCGGTATATGGGGCCAGGACCCTACCCACTGAGCCACAGGCACCGCTGGAACTCTGGCTTTTTTCCTGTTCTGTTCCAGGCCAGGGCCCCCAGCGACTACTGTTCTTGCATTCCTGCCTTTTTTTTTTTTTTTTTTTGCAGTTTTTGGCCGGGGCTGGGTTTGAATCCACCACCTCTGGCATATGGGGCGGGCGCCCTACCCCTTTGAGCCACAGGCACTGCCCTGGATTCCTGGCTTTTGATGAAGGATCTGACCAGAGGGCTCGGGTTATGCAGCCATATCAGACTGCTCCCAGAATCTTTGGAACCCTAGCCCACTTTAACCCTTATTAAATAAGCACTTGGTGGAGAAGCAGCATGTGAAGTGTCCCTGAAAGTCCCTGACCAGGGCTGGGCTGATGTTGCCCGAGATCCAGGTTGTGACAGTGTGCGGGAGTCACTGTGTCTGCTGCCCAGTGATGGCTTTTCCTGTGTAGTCCCACTTGGATCCAAAGGGGTAAGAGGAGCTGAGCAGTGTGCTGGACCCTTCTCTATCTCATCCTGTTTCCTGGAGGTCCACCAGTCTTCCACACATGTTTTTCCTCTCTAAATGGAAAGGGAGGGTGACCCAATCTGAAACCAGAGTCTTAATCTGTAAACAGAAGTTTTTATAGGACCTGGTGCTTTGTCTCTTTAGACCCTTCTAAGGGTCTGAGAACTCCACTAAGGCAAGTGGATCAGATGTTCTCATTCCTCAGATATGTTCATGCAGGTGCACCTGGCCTGCCTCATAACTGGGCCTGGAGCCCATGCCCGTTCATTCCTTCACCCCTTTGTCCCCTGTGGGTTGAATCTGTGCCCAGCGCTGCACTGGGGAGACAGGGTCTGCAAAAGCAGATGATTCATGTTCTGGGGACATTGTGACTTGGCCTTTCCTACTTCCCAGAGACAGGTTGTGCCGCACATGAGTCTCTCGACCCTGTATATAAACGAGTAGCTGGGGCTACAGGTGCCTGCCGCAATGCCTGGCGAATTTTCTGTTTTTAGTAGAGACAGGGTCTCGCTCTTCCTTAGGCTGGTCTCGAACTCCTGAGCTCAAGCAATCTACTCGCCTCAGGCTCCTGGAGTTTTAGGATCACAGGCGTGAGCCACTGGCACCCATCCTCCTTGTGGTCTTATAAAGAAAAATCCCCCCGAAGCAAGCTGACCTGGAGAAAGGGGTTCCCCAAAAGACTTTGACCCTAGGGCCTTGCTGGGGAGGGCATGTTGGGGAGCCATGGTAGGTACAGAATAGTCACCTTGAGCCAGGAGATATCTAGAGGAAAGTCAGAGAGGCCTGACACTTGCCCAGCTCTGCCATGGCAGAGGTCAGAGCCCCCCTATGTGGAGGACCTGAACGCTTCCTGTTCCCCTAGAAGCATCTGGATCATGGAACTGCTAGGAAAGGAGAGGGTGCCATATCTGCTTAGATCAGGCCTTAGGGCACACGTAGATATGCATCCACTGGCCAGACTTCAGTGGTTGTTGATTTGTTTCCTGAGCTCCTAGCTGGCAGCCTCCCTGGTGAGGGCTCTGCTGCTCTTTGGGCTTTAGAGATACTTTCAGTCTAATGGGGAGCCAGACAGGTGCCCAGTAGTGACTATTACCCCAGCTTGCAGGCCGTGCATTGGGAATCAGACTGAACCCTTAGCCAATGCAACCTCCTGTTTTTATGGGAAATATTCCTAGAGCCTTGGAGACTTTCCCCAAGTCACATGCACCTAGCAGAACTAAGACTGAAGCTTGGTTTTCCTTTCCCACTCAGCCGCTGTCTGCTCTCAGCCATAGTGGTATCCTTCTGCCTGAGTAACTCCAGTTATACCTGTTGGGACGTGGAGCTGGGACACCGTGACTTTTGGTGTCCGCTTTCACCTTGGCAACTTTTACTCTGGTGAAACCTACTTCCCAAATGTTTGTTGGAGGTGGCCCGGAGCCTGAGGAGGCCACAGAGAGGCCTTTAGCAGCTTGCAGCCTGGCTGGTGTAGGTGCCTGTGTGCAGGGATGGGAAGGCCTCCTTCCGTTTCAGGGTTGTTTCCTCTGTTCTGAGTGGTCTGGGTTGGCTAACAATCCAGGGAAGTGGCATTCCCCACCACAAGTGTTCTGGTCCTGCCCTCTGGCTGTGGGCGCAGGACTGTGGGGAGGTGCCAGCCCACGATGGCAGTGATGGCAGGAGAAGTGGCAAAGCCTGCTGCAGGTCTAAGCTGTGTTTTTTGTTTGTTTGTTTGTTTTTTTCAGAGACAGAGTCTTACTTTGTTGCCCTCGGTAGGGCAACACCTCACAGCAACCCCTGACTGCTGGACTTAGGCGATTCTCTTGCCTCAGGCTCCCGAGTAGCTGGGACCACAGGTGCCCACCACAACACCTGGCTATTTTTTTTTGTTGCAATTTGGCCGGGGCTGGGTTTGAACCCGCCACCCTTGGTATATGGGGACAGTGCCCTACTTACTGAGGTACAGGTGCTGCCCTAAGCTGTGCTTTTTAAAAAAAGACATCCAATGCCTGTAATCCTAGCACTCTGGGAGGCCAAGGAGGGTGGATTGCCTGAGCTCACAGGTTCAAGACTGACCTGAGCAAGAGTGAGACTCCCTCCCCCCCCAACCTGGTCTCTAAAAAAAACAGTTGGGTGTTGTGGTGTGTTCCTATAGTCCCAGCTACTCGGGAGGCTGAGGCAAGAGGATTGCTTGAGCCTGAGAGTTTGAGGTTGCTGTGAACCAGGACAACATAGCACCCTACCAAGGCTGACAAAGTCAAACTCTGTCTCAAAAACAAACATACAAACAAACAAAAAACCCCACCTTTCAGAATAGGTTGGTTGAAGTTTTTTTTTAACGCCCAGTTCTCAGAGTTATGGGAATGCCCTAGAAGGTGAGAGGGTGAGCATGGGATAAGCAGTGCTCTTTTTTTCCTCTTTTTTTTTTTTTTTTTCAGACAGAGTCTTAACTATGTAAACCTTGGTAGAGTGCTGTGGCATCACAGCTCACAGCAACCTCAAACTATTGGGCTTAAGCGATTCTCTTGCCTTAGCTTCCCAAGTAGCTGGGACTATAGGCGCCCACCACAACGCCTGGCTACTTTTTATTGCAGTTGCCATTGTTGTTTAGCAGGCCCGGGCTGGGCTGGAACCCGCCAGCCTTGGTGCTTATGGCCAGCGCCCTATTCACTGAGCTACGAGCGCCGGGCCATAGCTGTGCTCTTGGTCACCTGTTCTGTGTTGAGCACTCCTCTGGGCCCGTGGCATATGTTACACCATTTAACACTCAATGATTCTATGAGGTTTTCTCCCCATTTTGCAGATGAGGTGATTGCAGCTCAGAGGGATTAAGAGACCATCTGAATTAGTAGATAGTTGAAGCTGGGTTGACCAGTCTTCAGAACTCACTTGCTGAATGAACTCCACAGCTGTCTCTATGGTGGCAGAAATTCTGGTCACAGTCATGGCTGCTGAGGCCACAGGAATGGCCACTAATAAAAAGAATCAGCCCAGGGGTATATGGTGGCTCAACTTTAGGTTTCTAGGCTTCTTAGTGGCCATCCAGGGCATGCAGCCTCTGAGTTCAGGCATGGGGCTTCTTCCTTGTTGTCCAGCCCAGCACGCCCTCAAAGGCAGGTCTTGGTCTGCAAGCTGTGATGCAACCAGTTCCAGGCTTGTCTCATTCTGAGAAACGAGAAGCTGCCTAGAGATCAACTTACTCATAAGTTTTTAATGGCTATCTGCCTTATTTTTTCTAAATAGCACCTCTGATAGAAAAATTCTTTAACTTTCTACTTTTATTTAAAATATTTTAACAATATATGTTCACTATAAAAAAGGTACAAGACGGACAACAGAAAATCACCCATAATGCCACCCCTCAGAGTTAATTCCTATGAACGTTTTGCTGTATGCTTTTTCAATTTTTGTTCTCTGCATTTGTATGCAAACATACATGTGCATATCCGTGGGGCACAGCGTGTACATTGCCTTATAAATGTCTTCTGTCCACATCAGCACTGCTTTGTCACTTTTGGGGCAAGGTGTGGTCATACCATCCAGTGTTGAGCATTCAGCCTGCTTCCAAGTCTTGCTTTTATAAACCAGGCTGCAATGAGTATCTTCCTAGAAGTGAAGTTTGCTGGGTCGAAGCGTGTGAGTATATTTAATGTCTGTCTTTTTCTTTAAAATTTTTAGGGAATAATGTATCCCTCCTCCCCAGCAGTAATGGCAGCCTTTGTATATTGATCGCTTTGCCACTGCCTCAGTAGCCGTGCTGAAGTCCAAGAGTTTAAAAAGGAGAGGAGACGTGGTCCCACGACTTATGTTCTGAGATATGTGTCGGGAATTATGCGTTCTGGTTTTGCGGTTGCTTATGTCTGAGGTTCTGGGTTATGTGTTAGGGATCGTGGCTTCTAGTTTTGTGGTTCCCTGGAGCAAAGGGAGGGCCCTGGACTGACCACACAGAAGAGGAACCTTTCCTCGTTGCAGGGAGGGGCTGGGTTTCAGGTCTCTGTGTCCAGGGACTGTTTGCCTTTGGGCAGTGTGAAAACAAACCATGAGGTCTTGATCAGTAGAGGCTTATGAAAAGCACTTCAGCTGCAGCCTTGGTTTCGTCACCAGCCACACATATTGATCAGAGGGCAATGTGGGATACCTGGCTTTGAGATTGATTTAGTAGAGTTGTGGGTTCCTAAGGGCTGCGGAGGATCTTGGTATTTACATCTGGTTCAGCCCTCCCATCTTGCAGGTGAGGCAACTGAAGGCCTGTGGGCTGAGAAGGGGGACTGACTGAGCTGTGAACTCCTCTATTAATAAAGGAAGGCTGAGTTGAGAGTCACACCTAGGGCCCACATCCTTACGTAAGACATGATACTACCTTGAGGCGCTCTGGTGATTGAGGGTGAACCAGCAGCCTGCCAGTTCCTCCTGCCTGTGATGAAAGGGTCTGGACCTCAAGGAGTTTCCCTAAGAGAAATGAAATGGTTTGCTTTTCTGGTTCTGTCTTAATGCCTCAGGGACCCTGAAGACTGGAGGGAGTGTTGGAGGGACGTGTATGCTATGGTTGTCCCTTTTATTTATTTATTTATTTATTTATTTATTTATTTATTTATTTATTTTTGAGACAGTCTCACTATGTCACCCTCCGTAGAGTACTGTGGCATCACAGCTCACAGCAACCTCAAACTCTTGAGCTTAAGTAATTCTCTTGCCTCAGCCTCCCAAGTAGCTGGGACTACAGTTGCCTGTCACAATGCCTGGCTATTTTTTTGTCACGGTTGTTGTTTAGATGGCCCAGGGTAGGTTCGAACCTGCCAGCCTGGGTGTATGTGGCTGGTGCCCTACCCACTGAGCTATGGGCGCCGCCCTGGTTGTCCTTTTTTGAAAGTCAGTCAGCTCCCTGCGTTGGCTTATCCTGAATGACTTATCTTGCATCTTTGGACCATCTGCTTTCATTAGTTTCTTATCCTTTCATCCAAAGATCCTGTGGAAATTAAGTGGGAATTAATTCTTGTAAGAATCTACAAGATTCTTAAAATCTTAAGAGTGTTTGTCTTAAAAACTCATACAGAAGGCGGCGCCTGTGGCTCAGTGAGTAGGGCGCCGGCCCCATATACCAAGGGTGGTGGGTTCAAACCTGGCCCTGGCGAAACTGCAATGAAAAATAGCTGGGCGTTGTGGCGGTTGCCTGTAGGTCCAGCTACTTGGGAGGCTGAAGCAAGAGAATCAATCACCTAAGCCCAAGAGCTGGAGGTTGCTGTGAGCTGTGACGCCACTACATTCTACCGAGGGTGACAAAGTGAGACTCTGTCTCAAAAAAAAAAAAAAAAAACCCCAAAAAACCCTAACTCGTACAGAGTTTGCATTCTGGATGACCCATTGATGATTTTAATGTTAAGATAATGTTATAAATTCTTTACAGTTGCTTCTAGAAGAAGCAGCTCTTTAATCTAATGTCTTTGTCCATTTCGGCTTTCCATTCTAGAACCCGGGTGGAGTAGGGGAGGCTGTTGAGATAAAAAAATGCTTTATCCTTTATTCCCAGGCAGGACTGTTTCTCATCTGCATTGAAAAAATCTTAATTCAAACTGCTGCCACATAATAAAACCTATAAATTTATATACACCTGTGTTTCTCTGTTGTCTTGAGCTTGGAGGGCAATATTGTGTTTTAACTGGGCAAATTGCTTTTCCAAGTAACAAAGCTGAAGTATCCTACTTGCTTGTCATTTTTCTACCCTGAGGATAATTGTAAGAATGAATTATGACTCACATTTAAAATTTAAAAAAAAAAAAAAAAAAAGGAAAGAAAGCTTGATGCATTGTGTAGACTATACCAGCTATGCTTGGGAAAAACAACTTTTTCTTTTCTTTCCCCCCTCCCCCTCCCATCCCCTCCCCCTCCTCTCCCCTCCCCCTCCTCTCCCCTCCCCCTCCCCTGCCCTCCCCTCCCCTCTCCTTCCCCTCCCCTCCCCTCTCCTTCCCCTCCCCTCCCCTCCCCTCCTCTCCTCTCCTCTTTTTGAGACAGAGTCATATTCTGTTGCCCAGGCTTGAGTGTCATGGCATCAGCCTAGCTCACAGCAACCTCAAACTTCCGGGCTCAAGTGATCCTCCTGCTTCAACTTCCAGAGAAGCTGGGAGTACAGGCACCCACTATGATGCCCGGTAGTTCTTCTGTTTTTAGTTGAGATGGGATCTTCCTCTTGCTCTCTCTTGCCCTGGGCTCAAACTCCTGAGTTCAAAGACTTTCCTCCCAGGGTGCTAGAAATATAGGCATGAGCCATTGTGCCTGGCCAAAAACAACTTTTCATGCAGCATAAACTATAGACTTGTATTGGCAACATAGTGATCATACAGGTTTGGGTTTCTGCAAATCTGATGAGATAAACTGCTTGAAAGTAGTGATGAGGCTTTCTTTTGCCTGGTACCAGCAAAAGGTTTTGAGTTCCAGTATAGGCTACTAATTTGGGTTTAGTTTTGATATGGATAAGGAAGACTAGCTTTGCACATCGTGCACACAGAATTTTGCTGGTAAGAAAAAAATTTACAAGAAAATTTTAAAAAGCAACTTGAGCGTTCTTAACTCATTACACACTATCTGAGAATTCCTGCCGCCCAAGACTGGGGCCCTTGAAAGGACTTA
Source organism: Loris lydekkerianus (assembly GCA_963574355.1). Lineage (NCBI taxonomy): Eukaryota > Metazoa > Chordata > Mammalia > Primates > Lorisidae > Loris > Loris lydekkerianus. The sequence goes on along the minus strand of CAUYPK010042474.1, from coordinate 55,555 downwards.
ATGCAGCCTGTCCCATTCTGTATTCTGCAAGGGGCTTCAAGTAGTTGAGAATGGGTTCCATCAGCCACCTTTCTCCTGGAGATCCCTGAGGATAAGGACTCACATTTTGAAGGCTCTGAGAAGTCCTGCAGCAAAGGTTCACAAACTTAAATTTATCCAGAGAATCTTGGTTCCTGCTGAACATAGGTGGGGGAAACAGTGCCTTAAACTGTGAGCAGGGAAAGAGACAAGAAATTGTAGGCTTCTTTCAGCTACTATTGTTTTTATGTTTTAGGTTTTTAGGAAATTGAGTTTTCATTTGAGGTTCCAGGTAAAATTGGGTGGGTTGAAGAGAGGCCGGTATCTCTGCAGGCTTACCCAGTCACAAGAGGCTGTTTTTTGTTGAGGGAGTTGCTTTACAAAGGGAAGCAGGGTGTCTTCTGGAAACTACACTTAAAGACATTTATCACTTAATCTTACCTGCAAGAAGAGGAAAACTTGCCCAGGGAGGCCTGCGTGCCTGGAGTCAGGACTTCTTGCCTCCTCCTGGCCCTGGGTGCATTTAGCATGGTTATCAAGGGCATGTTCCACTCAGGGTCTGCGCGGACCCTCATGATCGCCTTAGTGGGCAGAACACAATCCAAGAGTAATGCAGATGGCTGTGGGAGTGAGTGTTTGAGCCTGGGGCTTCTGTGGGGAGGGGAAGGGCTGGGCTGTAGAAGAGGAATGCTTTTAAAACAAAAAAGGAAATGCTGGCTCTGAATGGAAAGGAAAGGAACCAGCTTCCTGTTCCTTCCTGTGGTTTTTTGAAAGGAGGAGCTCTTTCTGGCCCCTTGGCCAGTGGAGGGCTGGGCTGGCCGGGGCCACTCAAGGTGGACCAGAGTCATGGCTCCCACCCTGCTGTTTCTGAGGTTTCAGAACCAGCCCCAGTTCTGCCTCATTTCATTTAACTCAGATCACTAAGTCAAACGGATGTGTGTTTTTCCAAAGTGAGTATCTATACCTGTTGCAAGATGAATGTGTCATAATAGGTGCCATTTGCTTTTACTGTGAGCTTACTCCAGGCCTGCCCCCTTGCTAGGAGCTTTATTTGATGTTTACTTCTAACTTTGTGAGGGGCGGCGCCTCTCACAGTGGGCAGGGTGGCAGCCACATACACCGAGGCTGGCGGGTTTGAACCCGGCCCGGCCAGCTAAAACAACAGTGGCAACAACGACAACACAAATAGCCGGGCAGTGTGGTGGGCGCCTGTAGTCCCGGCTACTTGGGAGGCTGAGGCAAGAGAATCATTTAAGCCCAAGAGTTTGAGGTTTCAGTGGGCTGTGACGCCATGGCACTCTACCCAGGGCGACAGCTTGAGACTCTGTCTCAAAAATAAAAAGGAACCTTGTGAGAAAGGTCCTCTTGTCATCCCCATTTTATAGACGAAGAAACTGAGGTGCAGGCTAAGTGACTTGCCCAGAGTCACACAGCTAAAGAGAGACAGAGCTGTGGCTTGAACCCAGCTGGTCTTTATTATCCTCCTGTACTACAGTTACCTGCTATCTCGCCCAACTTGCATTTGCAAACTTCTGTCCTCTAACTGGAAAATCTGTTAGCAATGAATAATTTTTTAAGACTCTGATCGCCTTTGGGCTCTGCAGCGTAGCTCCCCAACCTCGGCCAGGCCCTGGGGACTCTCAGGTGAAATGCCTAGGTCTGTGTTGCCCAGGGTGAAATAGGGTCAGCCTTGCTCACAGTGACTTCAAACTCCTGGACCCAAGCAGCTCTTCACCTGCTGCCTCCCGAGTAGCTGCCACTAGAGACAGCACCACCAGGCCCAGCTAATTTTTCTATTTTTGGTAGAGGCAGCTTCTGGCTCTTGCTCAGGCTAGTCTCCAACTCCTGAGCTCAAGCAGTCCTATCACTTTGGCCTCCCAGAGTGCTATGATTGATTATAGGAGTGAGCTATCCACCTGGCCAAGTTTACATTTTTTTGAACTTTATTATGGAAATGTTTAAACATATACAAAGGTGGAGAGACCCATGTGACAGACAACCCCTCCCCCCCATGTGGTGATTGTCAGCTTCTGCAATAATTAGCTCTGGCCAGTTTTGGGTCATCTAGCTCTGTTGTCCCCCACCCCCTAGCCACAGACTGTTACCAGCTTGGTACCAGTTATGGAACCGGGCCACACAGTAGGAGGTGAGAGATAGGTGAGTGAGCAAAGTTTGGTCTGTTTTTACAGCAGCTCCCCATGGCTGGCATCACCGCCTGAGCTCCGCCTCCTGTCAGATCAGCGGCAGCATTAGATTCTCATAGGAGTGCAAGCCCTACTGTAAATGGTATATGTGAGGGATCTAGGTTGTGTGCTCTTTGTGAGACTCTAATGCCTGATCATGTAAAGCTGGAGATGTGACATATTTGAGTCATCCTGAAACCACACCCCCAGCTCTGTCCATGGAAGTATTGTCTTCCATGAAACTAGTCCCTGGTGCCAAAAAGGTTGGGGACTGCATTTATGCTCCAGATAAGCCTGGATTGATCTCAGACAAGCAGAATGGCTCTCCAGGTCTTCCAGTCCAGCCCTCTGCCTCCAGGCAGAGCTGTACCTATGTCAGCAAGCTTGGAGGAATCTCTTTACCCTTGATTTCAAAATTTCCCCTCCAAGCTTGCTCTGGCTTCTGGCAGCCTATACATTGGAAAGAGTCCATCTCACTATCTTCCTGGAATCTCCTGCTGTACCTGAAACCTATTCTCAGATGGTGGAGTGCCTTCCCTGTCCCCACAACCCTGCCTGAGACTGACCTGAGAGTCTTCAACAAGGCAGGGCCATCAGACCCAGCGGAGTCACACTGTGACGTGTCCTGATTTCCAGTGTGCTCTTTTTATGGCTCTGGTATCTCCTTTTCTGCACTTCCTTCTTGCTGTGTCCCCATTATGAGATAAGTGTGTCTCAGCGAACATTTATTGAGCATGGCCCCTGGGGAGAAGGAAGAGCCAGTGAGTACAAGCAGGCGACAGTGTTCTCTGGGAGCCCTGGGTGAACCCTCATCTCTGCCATTCCAGCCTGGAAACTGTATCCAGCACCCATGTAGGGCTTCCTTGCCCTTCGAGGTTTTCTCTCACGGTTCTGCCTAGCCCTTCCCAAAGCCTGTTTTATTTATTTATTTTTGAGGCAGAGTCTGTGTCACCCTGGGTAGATTGCTGTGGCATCATAGCTCACCTCAAGGCAACCTCAAACTCTTGAGCTTAAGCATTTCTCTTGCCTCAGCCTCCCAGCTTATTTGGCAGGCCTGGGCTGGATTTGAATCCAGCCAGCTCTGGTGTATGTGGCTGGTGCCCTAGCCGCTGAGCTACAGGAGCTGAGCCTGGTTTTGCCAAACACTCTCTAATTTTTTTTCGCCCTGGTCTCTTGCCCCCAGCAGAGGTGGTTTTCTTTTTATTGTTTTGTTTCATTTTGTTTTTTGCTGTCTTCTTTGATAAGTGTTTCTCGGGTGCTGTATCGCTTTTTTGCTGGCTGTTTCAGATCTTTAACTCTGGTGGCCTCCCCAACACAATCATGTTGTCATCATGGGAAAGGGCCACCTTGAGCGCATAATGGGACTTTGGGGCACCAGTAGGACGTCTGGGCTCTGGAGTGAGAATGACACTTTCATATCCTGACTCCATTCCTTGCTGGCTGTGTGACCTTGGGCAAGTTTCTTAGCTTTCTGGGCTTCAGTTTCCTTGAAAGGGATAAGAACAGGTTTATTTTGGACTCTCGTGAGAAGTCCAAATACTGAGATACAGAGATGTGGGGATAGTGCCTGATATTCAGAAAGAATTCAATAGATATATGTACATTTTTAACCCTCTCTAAATTAGCATTATTTTACAACATTTTTCTGTGTTTCTCTACTGTGTTCTGTTTGATCATTTTAATCGTGGCATGATCTTCTTTCTAGTGCATATGCTGTAATTTGCCAGAGCATTTCCCAGTCATTGGACATGTCATTTGTTTCCAGATTTCTGCTATTACAAACAATGTGACTGGAATCGTCTTTATACAGGCGCCTTTTATTTTTGTTTCCTATTCTGAATTCATTTCCTTGGGATAATTCCCAGGAATGGAATTATTGGGTCAAAGAGCGTGAACTCTGTGTGTGTGTGAGAGAGGAGTTGCTAAACTGTTCTCTATTTTATGCCTTTTGAATGATGGCTATCTTAAACATTGTACTTCTGAGTAAGTATCTTCTAGTTTTTTTACAATCCTTTTTGGCTCCGTGCCTTTCTTTCCCCCTTCCCTCATTTTTTTTTTTCTTGTTGTTGTCAAATCATTCCCCTTCTTGAGTTTATTATTTATTTCTCTTTTCTGTCCATTCATTCAGTGACTATCATCGACCATCTGCTGTGTGTAGGGCGCTGTTTTAGGCACTGGGCAAAGGGCAAGGAAGAAGACAGAGGGCTCTTTTAATGGAAAGAGAAAGATAACGAGGCAATAGAGAGAAGTGGTCTGAGAAAAAGAAAACCAGAAGTGGGTTAGAGAGTGGGGGGAATGGGGCGGAGGTTGGTCCTCTACGCCAGGTGGTCAGAAAGGGATGTTTGAGCTAAGTCTTGAAAGATGGGAAGGCCACTGTAGCTCTGAGGAATGTTCCAGGCAGAGGGAGAGCCTTGAGGCAGAACGGAGCTTGATGCGGTCAAGAACCAGGAGGGAGGCTAGTGTGCCTGAAACGTGGTGTGTGGGGAGGAGGATTGGCCGTGAGGTCAGGGAGGCAGGCAGAGGTGTGGCTGTTTCCCTCATGTTGGGCTCTGGGAAAGATTCAACAAATAGTTGTGCATACCCCTCTCCCCATGTTATGTGCCAGGCACTGTTCTGGTGAGTGAATGGGAGGTACATTGTGCTCCAGAAAGTCAGCGGAGCGGGGGAGTTTGTGGATGAGTAAACCAATTGAAGGTGCTAGTGAGGTGTGAATGAAGACCCATCAGGCCGCTGGGCTGACTCATCTCTGCACTGAGGTATGTAGGGACTTGGGAAATGTTTCTTGATTTGCACCGAGCACAGCTCTGGGCTGCCAGCCCTCACTGTGGTAACTGAAACTTAGTTCTCTGATGTGAGGCCTGGATGGTCTCAGCCTGGTTGGGGGCCTGAGAACTGAGGTGCCAGCTCAATGGCTCTGATACCAGGTATGAGTATCTAGGTACCCAGTTATGGGAAACGAGCCTGAGAAATAGCCATGGGAAAACCCCTCCTTACTGAGCTGCCCTGCACTGACCCAGGCTTGCTGATTAGGGACTCTTTTTATGGCTGTTGTGGGGAATGTGGACTTGACATTTGCGGCTTTCCTCTTGGAGGATGAGGCAAGGAGGGGGTATGAGGTCCGGGACAGCCTGGAATGTTTTCACCTGGTGAGGTGCGGCTCTCCTGGCAGCTCAGAAAGAGGCCTAGGGGAGGAGGAGGGCAGGCCATCTTGTTTGGAGGCGCCCGAAGGACTCCAGGAGCTCGATGCCATTGAGTTAGGGGCAAGCTTTGACCAGACTTAACCAGCAACTTGGGTTCCCTGTGTATGAGCTTGCTACTAAATAGGAATGGAAGGCCAGATCCTCAGAATATGCTAACTTGGGGTCTCCATCTCCTCCCCCACCATAGTGGCTGAATGGAGGAGCTACACCAGGTTTAAGATAGACAGCTTTTGATGGGAGTTCTCTCAGTGAACTTCTCCATAATGATAACTTTATCAGCCCTCTGTGGTCGAGGAAATAAGGCCCAAAGTCAACACAGAAATTGGTGGAGGTAGGTTCAAATCTAGAATTGTCTGAATTCACATTTGTGTTCATTTTGTTGTACCCCTCAGAAAACTGCTTGGCTTTGGGTCTTGTACAGGGCAGAAAGAGGTTGGAGAAGGCTTTGGTGGAAGAGGGTTTGGAAAAAATCTCCTTTTCCACAACTCATGGGCATACCTGGAAGTTTTAAGGAAGACTTGAGGTGTGGGGATCTGGATTGCAGGTGCCCCACTGTAGGAAGAAGGCAAATTGGGGAGGGGGTCCTAGCTGAGGAGGAAGGTGGGAGAGAAGGTTCTTGGGAGGAGCAGCCCATGGGGTGGGGGTGGGTTAGCGCCTCTTATCTGATCACCTCTGAGAATTTTGCTCTGCTTTACAGGCACCATGGTATTTAAGTTTTGGTGGCAAATCTTAGGAAAAAGAAGGTGACAGGTCCCCAGGGAGATTCCCTCAGGTGGCCCTGACTCATCCTGACCAAGGGGACGGAACAGAGCAAGGAAGAATCCATCAGCGAATGGAAACTTGTCTTTTGGGGGACAGGAAACCTCTGCTGTGCGGTTAGCCTGGTGGTTTATGAGGGGAGGTGAACATTTGAGACAAAGCAGCAGGCCACTCCTGCAAGTGCATCTTTTGACAATTTTGAGAGTTTTAGGAAGTAGTTTTTAAAAAAGAAAAAGAAATGACAAGCCAAAGACATCATTTACTTATAATCCCTGGGTACAGAAAGCCATGTAGGCTGTGATCTGCCCTGTGACTAATGGAAACTTGTTCGCTTGCATCCCTGAATCCCTAAACCAGAAGGGGCTTCTGACTATTCTTAGAGGAAGACTTAGGTGGCTGCAAATGACCAGGCCGGCCTTGTCTTGAGCATCTAAACAGCTTACGCTAAACTTCCTCTTCGGCCCTGTTTGGTTTAAGCAGTTTCCTGGTTTGGCAGGATTTGTTGTCTTAGCACCCAGCTTGTCAAAGCCCCAGTCCCATTTGTCACAGCCAACTGGCCTCTGTCACCCCATGGCTGCAAACCAGGCAGTGCTTGTGTCCTGAAAATCAGGCCTGCTGTTCCCCTGGTGCTCCTGAGACCACTGCCTGGGCACACTGCTTCTGTCTCCCCTTCCCTTTTTCTATCAGAGGATGGGCACTTGGCCTTGCTCTGTAAAGCTCTGCTGGTCCCTGGACAGCTTCCATCTTTGCGAGGCACCCCCTCATGGATAAGAGCACCCACATGGTTGTGCTTGACAGCTTAGATTCAAACTGCACTCCCTTCCTGACTGGCTGTGTGTCTTTGAGCAAGTTACTTAACCTGTCTGGGCAGTAGTTCTCACATCTCTAAAATGAGAATTATAATAGGGTTGCTCATAGCGAGAAGAGCCATGGCACAATGCCTGGCACACAATAAGAATATTTTCATATTAGTATATTGCTGTTTATTTTCTCAAGAAGTATTTAACTAGTAGCCACTATGGACTGGGCACTATTCTAAGCCCTGTGGAAAATAGCAGTGAGCAAAATGGACAAAAACGTAGACTCTGTGGAGCTTACACTTCCGTGTTGGGAGGAGACATTCAGACAATAACTGAATTAGTAAACAATTCATCAGCTGGTAAGTGGTGAACGTGCTGTGGCAGAGAGTGGCGTAACTTTGAGTGAGGGTCAAGAGGGTTTTGCAGAGAAGGTGATAGCTGAGTTAACACCTTAAAGGGTGAGAGGGCGCCATTGCAGATAGCTGGGAGAGAGCTCTGGAATCCCAGGAGCAGCAAGTGCAGGGAGTGCAAGCCCAAGGGAGTGTCCCTGGTTGTTGGAAAACCCTGAGGCCAGGGGTGAGGCTGCCAGGGGCCCTTGGTGCGACACCTAGGGAGGCATTGGTTCTCAGGTGCCCACCTGCACTCGTGTGACTCCAAGCGGAGGCTTGAAGGAGGAAAGAAATGAGAAAAGAAGGGTATGAGAGACCGAGGGCCTCAGTGGGCTCCTTAGCGGGCTCTGCCTCCGTCTGTAGAATCCAAAGGGGTTTCTCAAGCTCAGCCCTCATTTCTCATTTCAGACATGGAGTTTGAAAGCTGCTGCACCAGCCTTCTGACTTACAGAAAGTGTATTTTCTGACCTCTGGCCTGGGTCAGGCTGTGACTCTGCTACTCACCCTGGGCACCACATGGTGAGCCTTCCACAAGCTCTTCCACAGACATTTGTTGAGCATCCACAGCAGTGGACCATGGCTGTGCCCTCCTGGTGTCACACTCCTTGTCTGTAGATGCTCTGATCTAGCCCATCCTTCCAAGGGTATCTCTCCTAAGACAGTAATTCAATAGAAAGAAAATCAGAATTTAGGAGACTGTTTGTGTTATCTGTAATACAGAAAAAAAATGAAAACATGGTAGCTGTCCAGTGGGAAGGGGATGGCACAGCACACGATAGATAAGTCACGACACCACAGATGTCTGTGATAAGGGCTGGGTAAGAATGCGACCATGTTTATGATTTACATTGAGAGAAAATATGTGGTATGTAAAATTGCATGCATGCAACATTTGTGCTTACACAAATATGTAAAAATACGTATTCAGATGGGAAAAACTAGAAGTGTTATGGGTTGTGGGGTGGGACTATCTTCCTTTTGGAAAAATTCCTTTGTTGTTATAATTTCATCCATTCATTTGTTAGTGAGGATATCTGGGTGCCTGCTAGCTTCAGGTGCTCTGATAGGGCGGAGGAGCAGGCTGGGTGGCCCCTGCCTCCGGGAGCCAGGTTGCTACCCCTTTCCTTCTCAATGCTCAGGATTAGAGTCAGTACTATGGTACACATCTCAGGCTGTCTGGAATAAAATAGAGACATGGTCCTGAGGCTCTCCCCAGGGCGCTTAGGCCTCTGTAGACCCAGTTTAGGATTCTGCTGAGGAGCAGGGAAGTTTCCAGAGCTGCCCCCCCATCCCCCAGAGAGTAGTGGGCTGTTTTTAGCAAGCAGTCCGGGAGCCAGCTGGGCCCTGAGAGAGTTCCCTGAGCCTTGGCTGCTCCTACTTGGGCAGTGCTGGGACACCACCAGTGCATTGCCGGACAGCGCTTGGGCTCGGTCTGCTCAGGGTAAACACTGTCTGTGACTTGCCCTGGGAAGCCCGTGGTTGGCTCAGGGAGACTCATATTGAAATATTGGATGGCCGTGTATGGTTCTTGCTACCCACACTCTGAGAAAAGTTCTCTGGTGTCTGGATGGTGGTGTTGACCATGAGGGTGTTTGTAACGAGAGCAAACATTTATTGTCTGCTCTCTGTTCTGGTTTCTTGATTAGCACCTTGAATTTGAAGCCACTGATCCTTCCAGCCGCCCTGGTAGCACTGAGTTGGTGCTCACCTCCCATTAAGCAGGAGGGAACTGAGGCCCAGACAGGGAGGCGGTCGCCTGAGAGCACACCTGGGGTGACAGGCCGAGATTCAAATCAGGGTCTTGCTGATTACAAAATATCTTTGTCTGGGCAGTGTCTGTGGCTCAGTGAGTAGGGCGCTGGCCCCATATACTGAGGGTGGTGGGTTCAAACCCGCCCCCGGCCCAATTGCAACAACAAGAAAAAATAGCTGGGCGTTGTGGTGAGCGCCTGTAGTCCCAGCTACTCAGGAGGCTGAGGCAAGAGAATCGCCTAAGCCCAAGAGCTAGAGGTTGCCGTGAGCTGTGATGCCTCGGCACTCTACCGAGGGCGACAAAATGAGACTCTGTCTCTAAAAAAATATAAATATAAATATAAATAAATATATATATATATATATATATACATACCCTAGGATGTCCTGGAGCCCCTCCCCATGCCACACCAGCTGCTTCAGAGACAGCCCCTGTTCTCTCCGAAGGGTGGCTGAAGCCCTCTACCCTGAGAGGAAGGAGTTCCTCTCTCTTTAAGGGTAGACTATGTCATGAGCTTTGTATCCAGAAGTTCCAGGGCCTGATACGGTGTTCAGCACATGGTGAGTGCTGGGGAATTGAGTGAAGGCTCTGGAGTGTGCACTGTACCCTGTGCTGAATTAATCTCGTGATGGTCCTGAAAGAATGACATGAATCAGCACACAGAGAATGGTGTGCAGGGGTTAGAGTGTGGCCTCTGGGAAGTTATTTTGCTTTTCCGGGTGCCACGTCCTCATCTGTAAAGGGACGAGCATAGTACCTACTGGTTAGGCTTGTTGTGAGGATTGTGTTTTTTGCATGATGTCACTGCATAGATCCAGTGATGTTGTCAGGATTAAATGAATAAATGTATAAAAGATGTGGACCAGGGGTTGGTGCCCAGGAAACAGTTGGTAAACATGTGTTGTCCTTTATTGTTATTGCTGTCTCAGGACTGTCCCTAGCTCTCAGGCGTGGACTGGGTCTGACTGTGGCTTCAGAGTCCAGACCTTAGTCCTTCTCTACCCCACTGTAGAGCACTGTGGGTGGGGGTGGGGTGGGGCTTATCACCCCATGAAGATTAGCCGCATTTCAAGGTGAGGAGGTCTTGAGCAGACCCAAGTCTCAGCCCCTTACCTCCTTGGAGCTCATTTCCTAATCTGAGAAATGAGCATGACCGTTGCTGGGGTCAGGAGAACATGGTCAATGCAGAAAGCACGTGGCATGTCACAGGCCCTTGGTGGATGTTCCTCCATCATCCTGGGGGACTAGGACCACTCTAGACTGGTATGAGTTCCCTAGAGCTCTGTCAGTAAGGAGAGAACAGACATTGTTTGGCGGGTCTGGGCTGGATTTGAACCTGCCAGCTCAGCTGTATGTGGATGGCGCCTTAGCCGCTTGAGCCACAGGCACTGAGCCAAGGAGAGACAGACGTGTAGCTGATTTCCCTTCCTCACCGCAGCACCTCAGATTGAGCTGTCCACACTTACCTCTATGCTCTTTCTTCCTTTGTTCCTTCTGAGGTGGGTAGGAGGAGGTGAGGAAGGTGTCCATCTAATTGCAGGTGACAGGGATAGGCCACTCTGACCCTGGTCGCCCTGCTCACATAGTTGGAGCCCCTCTTTCCCTTTCTAGCGCCATCGAACAAGAATGACAGACACTTGGGCTGATGTTCAGGCTTCCCTTGAAAGGTGGGCCCCCAGACCTCTGCTGGGGCCCCAGTCTAGTCTGAAGGAGGAAGGGCTTCAGCGGGATGTGAGCTGTAAGCACTGAGAGAATTACGCTGGGTCTAAGCGGTGGGTAGGGGGCTGTTGACCAAAGGCACTGTGGGCCGGGCATTTAGGGACAGGGGCTGAAAATGACTGACAGACAGAGGGGCAGCTGCACCACAGGCATCAGCACCAGGAAGCAGGCATCAGCACGAGCTGCACTGCCCAGGGCATCCAGGTCATTCTCTGGGGTGTGTGCACATTTGTGCAAATGTGCATACATGCCTGTGGGTATGGCTGCATGTAAATAGGAATTCAGGGAAAGATTTAAGGATAAGGGGTCCTTTAAAATGCAAGTCAGCTCATGTCAATCTCTGCTGAGAACCTATGACTCCCATTGTCCTCTGAAAGCCGTAGATTCTGTCTTCCTTCTATGGAGTGATCCTGCCCCTGCCCTGTTGGCCTCCTTCCTGTTCCCACCCTTGGGGCCTTCGTCTGTCTTGGACCCCCCCTTGCCCGCAGGGCTGTGCCCCTGCCTCAGCATCGGGGCTTTGATGCAGCCTCACTTTGGTGGGGTCTCTGACCACCCCGTGGGAGAGTACACCCTCTGCCTCTTCCCATCTGCCTGTCCCCTTACCTGGCTTCTTTTTCTCTGTTGTCACCACCACCCCACACTCTGTGGTGTCACTGACTCATTCATTGCCTGCCTCCCCTCCCTTAGAATGAATGTTCCACAAGGGCAGGGATTTTTCTTTTATTCACTGATGTATCCTAAACACCTAAACAGGGTAAGTAGGTTCTTTGGTAATATTCAAATGAATAAAAGAAAGATTAAAACAAGTTACTAAGAAAACTGCCAGTGCCTAGTATGGTTGAGTCCAACAGGACCCACTGAGTAAGTGTTTTTTTTTTTTTTTTTTAAGATGGAGTCTCAGGCTGTTGCCCTGGGTAATGTGCCATGGCGTCATAGCTCACAGCAACCTCCAACTTGGGCTCAAGTGATCCTCCTTGCCTCAGTTTTTTTCTATTTTTAGTAGAGATGGGGTCTCGCTTTTGCTCAGGCTGATCTTGAACTTGTGAGCTCAAGCAATCCACGCACCTCGGCCTCCCAGAGTGCTAGGATTACAGGCATGAGCCACTGGGCCTGGCCCCACTGAGTAAATTTTCTAATTTTGGAAAATTGGAGTCATTGCAACAGCAGTCAAGCTTCCAGTGGATCTGGATAAGGATTTTCTCACAGTTGTATGTGTGAGGGAGCATGGTTTGTGTGCGTGTGAGTGGTGCATGTGTGTGGTGTGTGTGTTGTTTTGTGTCAGCAAGGAGCAGGCTGGGTGTGTCCCATGCCTCTGATTAAGGTGCAAAAATAAGCTGATGTCAGCTTACAAAATAAAACTACCTTTGAAACAGTTTATTGCATCTTTTAACCATTGTGACTGTTGGCATTATTTGTATCTCTTCCATTTTGGGGGGTCAAATATAATAAAGACATTAGATCAAATCCTTAAAGTCCTGTAAATTAAATACTTAGTTTTTTCTTTTAAATTCAGGTAGTTTTAAAAAGAAATTTAACTAGAAATTATTTGTTTTTGGAATTCTCATGAGTTTTGTGTTTCACTTAGTACTGTGAATGATCTCTTGGACCAATAAGTTGGGGGTTCCAGACCTGGGTTTGTCACGAGCTGGCTTTGTGACCTGGCTCTTTGGAGCCTCCGTTTCCTTGATGTGGAAAGAGTTGAGGGAATTGGACTGGCTGATTTCCTCTGAGATCCTTTTCAGCTTTATAGTTTTTCTCTCATGGGCCAAACTAATAGAGGTAGCAATTTAAGTTCATAGCCCAAACGTGCCCCATTTAGCCAATAAGGCAAGCTGCACATGTGTGTGTAAGATGTCATTTGGGGTCTGTGGCCTGTCTGTCCTGGATCAGCCCCAGGCCTTCCTGTCAATGTGGTTTGAAGCCACTAACCTTCCTGCTTGCCTCTCTGGTACCTGGCAGCATGGTGGCCGGGGCCACCAGCACTTATATAGTGATCTCCATCCCATGGAAACTCATCCATATGGGGCTTTAGTCTCCGGCCTTCACCAGAACTGTAGATTTTATTGCCAAAGTTTGAGTCTGGTGACATTGGGCTTTGGGGTTGGTTTGAATCCTGAGTGCTGTCTTGCCAGCTTTGTGAGTCCTGACATTGAATCTCAGTTTTCTCATCCATCAAGTGGGGTCAGCAGTTTCTCTCAGAATGGTTTTAGAGTTTAAACATGATGGTGCATGTCAACTGCTTAGTAAAAACCATACATGTTGATGGTGATGATGATAACGAACTTCTCTGATGTGGGGGTAAAGAACATCTCCAAAAGCTGAAAGGAGGTAACAGAAGCTTGGGAAATCTGTAACCTAGAAGACTAATGTTAGAATATAAAAGACATAGAATTGTGTTAATGTCATTTGTCTGTAAATCAGATTCAAGGGGAACCTGGGGAAGTTGACGTTCTGTTTTCTAGGCAAGTGCCACAGAGCGTCTGATATAGACAGGTGGGAAGCCACCTCACCTGGGGTGGGGTTCAGCCCATCAGTCCATCCTGGGATTATAGGAGCAGGGATTCAAGAAGAACCCCTTGTTTACGTTTGTAAGATGCAAGTTCAATAAAGTTATGTGAGCATAGGCACTGGGGTTTTGTGTCAAGGACCAGCTAGGATTTAAAAAGAATTCAGCCCCCAGGATGTTACTTGCAGCATTACTTATACTGGTGAAGAATTAACAAATAATCTAAATAGCCAATATCCTAAAACATACTGCCTTGGGATATTGCTAAATAAAACGATTGAGACCTATGGCCTTTAGAAACACCAGAAACTCGCTGTAAAGAATTACTATCTGAATGATTGTTCACAATAACAGAAAAAATGGGTTACTAAACAGTATGACTCTAATTATTAAAAATGAAATAAATGGAGGAAAAGAAAAGAAAGTGCCTACAGTATAGTTCATGGTGATTTATCCACATTTAGTGAATGATGGCATAATGGTTAACTTATTTTCCTCTTGATGATTTTTTCCCTTTGCTAGATTTTCTTCAGTAAACCTATATTTCTGGGGGGTCTTCCCAGTTGGGTTCCTCTCTCCACTACCAGAGGTTCTGTTCCTCCTGTTTTGCTTATTAATCTTTCTATCAATCTTTCCATCAATAACCTCTGTCCTGTCACTAAACAAACAAACAAACAAATGACATTTCTTGTGTACTTGAGGAAAAATTATGTTATATATAAAAAAAATTTTGGATGGATTTTCATGTACCTTAAAATGTGATAAACATTTTTCACTTTTTATTTTTGTGCCCACTGTAAAGTTTTAACCATTTATTTTTCACCCAGACCCTGCCCCCAGCTTGATGTGAATATCTGCTCATGTGATGTGGCTTGAGTGTGCAGATCAAAAAATAGATTTTTTTTTTTTTTTTCCAAGTGTGTGAACTTGGAGCTTGAGAGTGATGAGAGAGAAAATGGAAATTTCACAGAGCAACTCATCGACAGGTTTTTTGAAGTGAAATTATGTGATCTTAAAAATAATCTAAAACCAGGAAACAGAACGTTAGATCCTATCAGCTCAGTTGTAAGTAATGCAGAAATTAACAAAGTGCTTTTGCCTCTGTGACTTCAGATGTCATTTCTTTCTGAGATTATTGGATTGATTTTATTTTCTAGAAGAAACTCTTCTTGAGGCTACCAAGGCTTAATGATTGCTGCCCCAGCCTACTTTCAGAGCTGATACCCCAGCCCCAGTGGCCGTGAGTCTTGGCTGCCAACAGCTCATGGCTGAGTCCCTCCGCCGGAATTGCCCTGCTCCTGAGGTGACCCTCCACCCCATCCAATGTTTGGTGTCTGTTATAAATAAGAGTAGTTACCAAAATAGACATTTGAAAGGACGAGATAAGGAAAGCTCTACTTTCTTCTTGCAGCCCCCTCTGAGGGCTCTGGACAGGAATTCCTACACTGAGAACTCCTTGTGTGTGTGTATACAGAGGACAGTTGAGGACGTGTCTCCGGCATCCTCGGTGCCAGGTACAGATGAAGCCGACTTAGCTTTATGGTGAGAAGTTGGTCATGATGAGCTATTAGTTGGGGTGTGAGATCGTTTGTGGAAAACAGACAGAGCAGGGAGGTTCTCATGCTCTGTACCTGTGTTTGGAGGCCCTGGTAGGGAGCCACTCCCCCAGGAAGGTTCTGTCCTTTCCTAGATTTCAGAGGATGGTGATAATATTTGTCATTTATTTAGTGAACATTTATTGAGTACCTAGTGTATGTCAGACACCCCCAACACATATCGTGCGTACAGAGGATATTACCTCAAGGAGTCCTGACGCCCCAGGAGAAATGCAATTTCTCCTGACCAGTAGATGTGCAATTCCTGTTCTGGGTGACAGGCAGGTGCCCGGGGAGCAAGAAACAGCCATCAGTGCAGGATAGGCTGATGTGCACGGGAGGGTATAGCCTGCCTCAGGATTGGGGGCTAGGGGCTCCTCTCAGAGGAGCTGGTGCATGATCTGAACCCAGAACCTTCTCAGTCAGAAGATCATAGTTGATGTTCCAGGCAGAGGACAGTTATCCAGGGAGCAGGAAGCTGTTTGTTATGGGCATGGCATATGGGGCATAGTACCTCATGTCTGTAAAATATGTCTGAGAACTTTTTTTTTAAGAGACACGGTCTTGCTCTGTTTCCCAAGCTACAGTGCAATGGCACAATCATAGCTCATTGCAACATAGAACTCCTGGGCTCAAGTGATCCTCCCACGTCAGCCTCCAAGGTAGCTGGGACTACAGGCACACACCGCTGCACCCAGCTAATTGTTCTTTGTTGTTGTTGTTTTTAGTGATGGGTCTTGCTATATTGCCCAGGTTGGTCTCAAACTCCTGGCCTCAAGTGATCCTTCTGCCTCAGCCTCTTGTAGTGCTGGGATTACAGGCTTGCCACTGCACTTGGCCTCAGAATTCTTTTTAAGAAGTTTATGTGAATAGGCGCCTTTAACAAATTCCCTTTCTCTGTAGGATTAGGGATGGAATATTAACCCCTACTTTTATAGGTGAGGAGATATCCCAGAGAGGTTGAGGGAATTTCCTAAAGAGAGTTGGTGGTGTGGATTGAACCCAGCTCCCTATACCCTGTCCTCCTTCCCCAGCCCTGCAGCTTGGCCCTGCCTACAAGAGGGTCCACCAGCCCCTGGGCCATGCTGTTGGCCAGCTGGGGAGAGTTTGCCCATCCTGGACTGTTTGTTCTCTCTTACATGAGTCCTCCTCTCCCAGACTGTCAGCCTGGTGTGATGTCAACATGATGGGGTCCCCAGAGCCCTAGGTCTCAGCTGAGGCAGAGGAGGCAGCATCATGGATGGATGCGGGCGTGGGCTTTGTTTGGAACTGCTGGGGAGGTGCTCCCTCCGCCTCACGGTGTGGTCAGTTTGCCCCCACATCTGGGACGCTGTCATTCCTGGAGTTCAGATGAGGTGACTTGGGAGTCTGGGAGTGGGTAGTAACAGGCAGGTCCTCTTCAAGCAAAGAGGATTTAGAGGAAGTCCAGAACACTGTGTGGGGTGCTCTGCCCACAGAGCTGTGTCTTATGCAGTGGGTGGGGAAGGGGCTTTGGAGCCAGACAGACCTCAGTTTTCCCATTTGCTGGCTTTATAACCTAGGATGAGTGACTTAACCCCAGAGTCTTGCTTTCTTCCTCTGTAAATTGGAGGGGCTGCTGGGAGGGCCCAGTGTGCAGAGAGCTTGGTTAGCTCCGTGCCTGCTGTACCCTAAGCTATATCTTAAGTGTTCTCCAAAGGTTTGTTCTCTAATTTTCAGCGCCCCAGTGTGCCTGGCTCACAGTGAGGTCGTATTTGTTGAAAAGGGTGCATGATCTTGGCTTTGGGAGCATTTGTTAAGTAAGGAAGTATTAAAATTTGGATTGAGTTGTTTCTGGCCACCAATAAATGAAGCAGGTATGGTGGATTTATACTGCGGGGGGCGGGGCAGCAATCCTGTTTTCTTAACTCCCCCTGGTTCTGAGGTTTTATGAGTATTCTGCACAGTCCTTCAAGGATTTTTCTTTAATGTAAATATACTGACAAGTATGGTGTTAACAACCAGAGCTTGGTTTGGTTGTGGGTGCCCAGCCTGTTAGCTTGGTCTGGTATCCAAGGCTGTTGAGTGGTTAGTTTGGTGCCTGGTTACTGGCATGAAGGCATCAGGGTAAGTGCTTCCCCACCCCTGCAAAATGTGGTTATGACTGCAAAGTGGCCAACTTGTAGAACTCTCCAGTGGGTTTGCTGGGCAGCAGTTGGCCAGCAGGATTCCCTGCTGAAGAAAGGCCCTGCTGATGGATGGGGCCAGGAGCCCTTGAGCCCGCCCACCCCTGTGGGTGTCCACCAGCTGGAAGCAGCTGCCTGGGGCAGGGGGTGGGGAGTTCCAGAGCTGGGGACCCACACCCTGACTGTGTCCCTTGACTCCCCCTTGGGACTTGTGGGCCCCTCCCTGGATTCTCCCTGCCCCATCTGAGACTGCAGTGGGGGAATGGGCTGCAGGAGGGTGTGACAAGGCCAGGCAGGTGGTCCTTGGGTTTAAGCAGCCTGGGAGTCTTTGGTTGAGAGAGCAGGGTAGGGAACAATGGCTTGCGCTTGGGAGACTTGGCCTGTCTCCCAAGTCCACCACTCATTTGCTGTACGACCTTGGACAGGACACTCAGACCTTCCAGGCTGCAGCTTCTTCAGCTGTAAAATGGGGAAACTGGCTCCTTGGGTACTTTCCTGGTCTGTGATGCTGAAACACCCTGGAGAATTGCCAGCGGCTGTGTTTTTTTTTAGATAGGCAATTCATGCATGTGGTAAAAGACATTGAAAAGCTATAAAAGGATGTAGAGCGAAAGAGTAAACCCCCGTGCCCCATCCCACTGCCTCCCAGTTTCCCTTCTCAGGGTCATTCACAACACTCGAGAGATTTTCTGGGCACTTGCACCCATAAATGTGTACACGTTCTTGCCTTTAAAATTTTTAGATTGTGAAATTTTTATATTGTACACAAAGCATATATACAGTTTAAAGAACGATAAACTGAACACTCATGTACACAGTGCTCAGATTAAGAACTAGAATAACGCCAGGCCCTAGAGTCCTCTGTGCAGCCCTTTCACTCCAATGGGAACATGCTATTTATGCTCTTCTGTAGTTACTGCTTTTTTACTTATTGTATATGGGAGAGCAGCTCACATGTGTTGTGTCCTTTTTAATGGCTGCATGACATTCCCTCTGTCTGCATGGGTGTGCCATTAACACCAGTATTTTTTTTTTTTTTTGGCTGGCGCTGGGTTTGAACCCGCCACCTCTGGCATATGGGGCTGGTGTGGTCCCTACCCCTTTGAGCCACAGGCACCACCCCAGTATTTTTGTTTTTTTAACCAGTCCCCTCTTGATGGCTATTTAGGGTGTTTCCAGTCTTTTGCTCTTACCAACAGGGCTGTAATAATTTTTCTGGCTTCCAGGAACTGACATTATTCAAATTGTACTATGAGAGGTCATGTTGCATCAGCATCTCTGACCTGTCAGTCGTTTCCAGAACAACAGGGAAACGCTCAAGCGGGGGAGTCTTTGTGGCTGTGGTCTCCTCGCAGGTGGATATCCTGCGCCACTCTCCCTGCATCTCGCTGGTGCCAGTAACATTGCTGTACAATGCCACACCTCCCTGGAAGCCCAGGTCCCGGAGAGAGTGCGGGACTCCCCGCTGCATCCTTAGCTGGGTGTCTGCTGTGGGAGGGTGTGGAGAAGCACGCTGATGGGAACTCAGCTGCAGGCTTTGCTCCAAGAAGAAGAGTTCCTTTTCTTTTGATTGTGCAACGTCCCTGGGAGGGATATGGTCGCCCTTCTGCTTTTCTTCATCTTTCTGCAGAGGGGAGTGAGGCAAGGGGGCTGGTTTAGAGGTGGAAGCCTAGGCCACTTATATTTTTGAAGTGGACCTCTCTGTTTTCCTTTTCTAGCTTCATCTGCCTCTTTTCTTTATGTCCTGTTTTGCCTTTTCTCTCTTCCTTTTTGTTCTTCTTTTTTTTTTTCTTTCTTCCATTCCTTCTTGAGACACATTTTAGGTAACTTGGCTAATTCTTTGATCCAGGCTTTTCTTTCCTTTCTCTCCCAGTTCTGAGTGTGGATGTGGAGCAAAGGTCAGAGAGGTCAGTCAAGTGGGGCATGTGGGCCTTGGCTCCCTGACACTTTTTTGTGTCCTATCAAACTGCTCTTCCACCATCCTCGTTCCAGGTGTGTGGCTGTGAAAGGGGGAGGACAGATCTAGCCTGGGGAGGTCATGAAGGATTGGGAGTGGGGTTACTGGAGGACCAGAGGCTGAGAGGTCCTCAGGGAGAGGAGGATGTAAAGCCACCTCTCAATGTGACAGTGTTCCCTTGGTTTACCAATATGGGCAGAGAGAGACAACCCAGAGACTCTGTCATGTAGAGCTGGCCATTAGGCTGAGATCTGGAAGGCTCTTATGTTTGTGTGTGTGTATGTGTGTGTGCGTGTGTGCTTACACTCCTGTATTCACACCGCTGGTAAGGTAGTGGGCAAGTGGGATTGGATTGCCTCCGTCCAATACTACCTCTCCTCAGCACTTGGTGGGACCTTATGAAAATATCTTCAAGTCTCTGTGTCTACCTTTGTAAAAGGCTAGGAGGATCAGATGAGATTACCCTTGCAAAGTATGAAGCACATAGTAAATGCTGCATAAATGGTAGCAGCATTTTAGGTGGTTTTTAGGTGGTTTTATTTATGCTCTCTGCAAAAGACTTCAATAGACCATCTTCCTTATCATGGGGAAATAAGGTGAATAATTATGAAATGACTGCAGAGTTTTATGTAAAAATAACTATTATATCCTCCCCCATTGATTAGGAATGCCGGTGAAAGGAGCCTTCGCGTTCATATGGTGGTTTTCAAACACCAGAGCAGGGCGGTGCCTGTGGCTCAAAGGCGTAGGGCACCGGCCCCAAATGCTGCAGGTGGTGGGTTCAAATCCAGCCCCGGCCAAAAACTGCAAAAAGAAAAAAAAAGCCACCAGAGCAATTGCCATTTCTTTCCCAAGTGAAATCTCAGGTGGAAAGCCACTACCTGAAGAAGGTGAAATGGAAGCCACACTGGCTGGAAGGATGGGCTGGGGCAGCAGAGGCTCAGAGATCTTCCTGCCAGCTCCCCAAGCCCCTTTCCTGTGGTGGAGGGAGCAGTTTGCAACTCTTATACATAGTTGAGTTGTGCAAATTGGCACTGCCTTTTTGGATGGTAACTTGGCAGTGCTCACTGAAAGTGAAGATGTGTATTCCTTAGGATTCAGCAGTCTAGTTTATGGGAATCTGACACCACAGAAACCACAGCCTGTACACACAAGTGAATGCACTACACTGTTCGTTGTGTAAAAGACTAGAGAAACCCGAAAGTCCCTAGTAGGGAGTAGGGAAGATGAGTTAAATTAGGCTTTCTCACCGGAAGGCCCCGAGGTGCCCGATTGTTTTGAATAACTACGATTAAGCCACAGGTGCCACGTGTTCCTAAGTCTTCCTAAATCATCCTCATTCGTGCTTAATTTGGAGCCACTGTTGTTCTGACTACTCTAGAAGACCCGAAGGCTTTATGCCTGGGGGGAGAAGCTTCCTATGCTAGCTCCCCTGCCCCCACGAGCTGAGCGAAGGCAGATGTCCCCGTACCTGCTCGGTGGCTGTGTGAGTAAAGGCCATGTTACAGCTACTTTCCGTGCCTTTGTTCTTTTTTGGTTTGTCTGAATCCAGTGTGAGTCTTTTTGGTCTCAGCCTTTGGCATTACATGGGGGAAAGGCTGAAACAGTTTCAAAATGGATTGGTAAGATTGACAATATAGATCTACAGACTGTCTGAGATTTTCATGATAGATTAAATAAAAACGCTAAAACTCAAGGCTGGGGGCAGCGCCTGTGGCTCAGTGGGTAGGGTGCCAGCCCCTATACTGAGGGTGGCAGGTTCGAACCTGGCCCTGGCCAATCTGCAACAAAAAATAGCCAGGCGTTGTGGCAGGTGCCTGTAGTCCCAGCTACTCGGGAGGCTGAGGCAAGAGAATCACCTAAGCCCAAGAGCTGGAGGTTGCTGTGAGCTGTGATGCTACGGCATCTCACTCTCTACGAAGGCAGTAAAGTGAGACACTGTCTCAAAAAAAAAAAAAAAAAAAAAAAATGCAAGGCTGGTGCGGTGGCTCACACCTATAATCCTAGCACTCTGGGAGGCCAAGGCAGGTGAATTGCTTGAGCTCAGGAGTTTGAGACCAGCCTGAGCAAAGCAAAACCCTGTCTCTACTAAAAATAGAAAAACTAGCCAGACATTGAGGCACATGCCCATAGTGTGTTACTCTGGGGGCTGAAACAGGAGGATCTCTTGAGTCCAAGAGTTTGAGGTTGCTGTGAACAATGACTGCAGGGCACCCTACCTGGAGCAGCAGAATGAGACTGTCTTTAAAAAAACAAGCAGAAGGCTCAGCACCTGTAGCTCAGTAGCTAGGGCGCTGGCCATATACATCAGAGCTGGCGGGTTCGAACCCAGCCTGGACCTGCCAAACAACAACGACAATTACAACAACAACAAAAATAGCCAGGCGTTGTGGCGGGCGCCTGTAGTCCCAGCTACTTGTGGGGCGGAGGCAAGAGAATTGCTAAAGCCCAAGAGCTGGAGGTTGCTGTGAGCTGTAACGCCATAGCACTCCACTGAGGGCGACATAGTGAGACTCTGTCTCCAAAAAAAAAAAAAAAAAAAAAAGCAGAAAACTAAGATGCAGAAAGATACATGTGATATGCTCTTATTTTTAAAGAAGTGTATGTGTCTATACCTTTATGTGGGCATATATGCACATAGACACAACGCATACTCATGCTGACTGCTGTAGGAACCATCTGGAAAGGTTACGGACCAAATCGCTAACAGTCCTTAACTTTGAGGAGATGGAGGGGAAGCTAGCATTTTTGCTTGATGTAGTTTCTCCTACTCAAAAAAAGACTTGTACTTTGTGTAATTTTACTTTCAAAAATTGGTGTTTCCCCCAATTTAAAAAGAAAAAGAGAAATAAAAGTATCAGTCACCTTAGAGGTAAGAAACAGCTCCTACTAGGCACGGTAGCTCACACCTGTAATCCCAAAACTTTGTGAAGCCGAGGCCAGGAGTTCAAATCCAGCCTGGGCAACACAGTGCAACTTCATCTCTACAAGCGCGTTTCAAAAAATTGCGGGTGGTGGTGGTGTGCACCTATAGTCCCAGCTACTCCAGAGGCTGAGGCAGGAGGACTGCTTGAACCCAGGAGTTGGAAGCTGAGCTATGATCTGGCCACTGTACTTCAGCAAGGGAGACAGTGAGAGAGACCCCATCTATAATAACCCCATCTATAATAAAAACAAAGAAAACAGCTCCCAAGAGGAGGGTGGAATTGCCCGGGGTTTCACACGTCTTTGCAGGCATAGAGCTAAGAGGCTCTGGTATTATGAAAGTCTGCCTGCTGAATGATGGCCCCATGCTCCTCCTTTGTTTTTGCCCTCGGCAGGCAGGCAGGCCGGCTCTGTGGGCTGCTACACTCCGCTGCCCATCTGTTGAGGAAGCAGTTGCTAGGCTGTGAGCAATGCCTCCCTCCCATCTTTAATTTAATGAGCCACTCTCCTCTCAATAGGCCTCCACCGAGGCTGTGGGATCACCCTTTAATTATTTACAGGGGCCAGCCACCTGATGGAACTTTGTTGCTAGAGACAGACGGTACTGACAAGCAGATTAGTTGCACATTGGGAGGAGGGAAGAGACGGGAGTGTGAGCAACAGTTAAGAGTGGGTGACTTCAAAATAGAAATTCATGAGGCATCTAGGAAGGCAATTTTTAAACACCGATCATTTAGGAGCTGTGGTTCAGGGGTGAGCCAAGTTGAAGGCAGCCTGGCCAGCATGCATCAGGCAAGCTGACCTTGCTTTCCT
The DNA here is from genome assembly GCA_963574355.1 of Loris lydekkerianus. NCBI lineage: Eukaryota > Metazoa > Chordata > Mammalia > Primates > Lorisidae > Loris > Loris lydekkerianus. The sequence continues at coordinate 32,794 of CAUYPK010042474.1, read as the reverse complement.
GTCAAACTTCGGGGTCTGCCTAGCTCACCTTGACATTGCTCTAAGTGTCTGTGCATAGTTACACCTGTGTACTCCTAGTGCTGGTGCCCTCTTCTAGGAACTATCAGACATCCAAAGGCCAGGTCTTCCTCTAGAGTCAGCTGACCTAAGCCCAAATACCAGGCCTGCCTCTGACCTGCCATGTGACCCTGGATAAGCTACTTCCTCTTCCTGAAGCTGAGTTTCTAACACTCCCTAAATCTGGAGATCAGAAGCTCTACAGCGGTTCTCAGCCTGTGGGTCACGACCCCTTTTTAACAATGAAAATACATTGCGGCATTGGGAAGGTTGAGAACCACTGCTCTAGGACATTTTGTGAGTAATATGGCCATGCTTGCTGTTGTTTGCAAGGAAAGACTCATGAGCTAGACAAAGCCTCAGAATTTGAGGCACCATGCCATGAAGCAGACCTGTGAATCATGATCTGTCGCTTATCTGCATTGGGACTTTGGCCTGGAGCAGGTGCGGGACTTGTTTCAAGTCTGGGTTCACCATGTACAAAGTGGGGCGAACGACTTGGCTTGCAGGGTGCTGAGGATTCCTGCAAATATGGTTAAGTTCCTGGCACATGGTAGGTGCTCATTAAATGCTATTACACACTTAGTACTTGGCGTTCCCACCTCTGCTTTTTGTCTTAGCTGAAAAATATATTTCATGTGGTGGGGGGAAATGGAAATGAACTTGCTTTATAGATGCCACTTCATAGAAAGCACTGGCACCGGGACTTACCACCCTTTCCCAAAACAGTGTGTGTCGTCATCAGCCTCATTCTTATTAACACTCAGCGAGCCATTCTCTACGTGGGATACACTTGGGAACCCCAGTATCCTTCGATCCTCTTGAAACCCTTTGAAGTAACAGGCATTATTACTTATTATCTGAGCTCTGTAAAGAAGAAAGTGAGGCTCTGTGAAGTTAAGTGATGTGCCACGGTCACTCAGACAGTACATGGTGAAGCTGGACCCAGGGCCCCATCTTTCAGATCTTAGAGTCTTCTTGACCATGAATGTATGCTTTTCAGGATTAGGGCTTTAGGGGGCCAGGAAAAGCTCCATTCTTTGAGGCAAAGGCTATAAAACACCTTGAGTTCTTTGATAGGTTTTCTAAGTCAGTGAGACGTCAACCATCAGCTTCATACAGTGTGTGTGGCCAGGAGGAGGACACCATGACTCATGTGGGCCAGAGGATTCCGTTTTCTGTCTCATTTCTTACAAGTGACCTTGAATTACCTAAAACCCAGGGAAATGTGTTCTTAATGTGCCCTTTTAACAATGCTATTTTTCTCCCCTTCTAACTTAGATTTAAATAACCCTTTCCTTCTGTGTTGTCACACACGCATAAAAAGCAGCATTATAAAAAAAAAAACCCTAAACTTTCTGTAATTATGGGGTATGGTGAAGAGGGAGGGGCACTGAATAGGAAATAATGGACTCGTCAATGCATGCAGCCTTTGCACTGGTTATATTCAGCAGCAGAGTTGAAGATTTTTGCCTACTGCTGGGAAAGTGGAAAAGTAAAACACCCCCTGGCTCAGCTAAGGGGTTTGGCTGTTGAATGTACTCCCTTTAATTTGAGGCACCTGAGGCTCCTGTTTTGCGGCGTGGTTGGCGGGGCTCTCACCACCTCTTCTTCTCCCTGGCCGTAGGGAATCTCAGGGATGCTGAGGTTGTTAGGGACAGTTGCCATCAGTTTCAGCCTTTGATGGCTGCAGTGGTTTGGAACAGGGGTTTGGAAATGCTCCAGGGTCTGTGAATTCAAGACAGTGCTCCTTCTTCCACTCCTTTGACAGCTGGGAAAAACAAGTACAAAGAGCTTCCAGGAACAAGTAGGGATTGGTTTTTTAAGGCCCTTCAACAAAGACTTGAAATTTGAGGGTGCAAATGCTTTGGGGTTTTGTGCATGGAGTGTATAGAATTATTCCTAGAGAGGCCAGGCGTGGTGGCTCACGCCTGTAATCCTAGCACTCTGGGAGGCCAAGGCAGGTGGATTGCTTGAGCTCAGGAGTTTGAGAACAGCCTGAGCAAGGGTGAGACCCATCTCTACTAAAAATGAAAAACTGAGGCAAGAGGATCACTCGATCCCAAGAGTTTGAGGTTGCTGTGAGCTATGACACAACAGCACTCTACTGAGGGTGAAAAAGTCAGACTCTGTCTCAATCAATCTATAAAAGAATTATTCTTGGAGAGGTGGGCATGGCAGAGGTTAGAGTGGTGTGTAAACTGCAGTTTTGTTTGGCAGCTAAACAGGTGAGCTCTCCTGGCAAGTTGGAAGGAAGGAAAAGAAGGGAACGGCAGGTGGCAGTAACTAGGAAGCTTGCCTCTGAGTGAGATGCCTCTGAGAGCAATGAACTAGATTGCATCTGTCTGGGGCAGTAAAAGAGCGAGTGAAAGGAACAGATTTCCCTGGGTCACGTGCCTGCTTAAATGGACTCAGACGCAGGTTTCTATTGCTCACTCTGCCTCAACTCCAGCAAGGTTAATGTTTGGCCAGAGACTGATTGAGGGACTGATATTTGGGATCCCAGGGACATGAATGAACAGGTCTTTTGATTTACATTTGAAATAAAGAGCAGGAAGGAGATTTCTGGCATTTGCACAGTTTAAAAAACCAACTAAAGAAAAGATCTTGTTGGGGCTGTTTACCAGTTGGGCTGGCAGCCCTCTGTGTGTGGCTGTCCTGATACGAGGGCTTCTCAGAGTGCCATTGGGCGGTGTCCCTTGCAGGTTCTCCAGGAAGCCAGTTTTGGACCCTGGCCGCTGACTCAGTGTGGCCTGCTGGGTGGCTCCCTGCGCCTGGAGGCGGCCTAGGCGGTGTCCGAGGAGCAGGTGCTGCAGGTGAGCCCGCCCCCACTTGGTGCCTGGAGAGGCAAAGGGAAGGGCCTTCTGGCAACTTAGGTCCCTGGCAGGCACAGCTGGTAAGCGGGGCAAGGGAGGGTGGAGGCTTCAGGTGTGCAGAGAGGGTATGAGTTCTGTACAGGGCCGGAGGCTGGGAGAAGATTTCTGCCATTACCCATAGGGCAGGGAGGGAAGTTTGAGAAGTTGAGCTTGGTTTTGGAGGTGTCTGGTGGAAGCTTAGTTTTAGCAGAGCAGGAGCTTGCAGGCTTTGAAAAGAATGTGTGCCTGGGTGGGGAGGGGAGCCTGGGCAGGGGCGGCAGCTGCTCCTCTTCTCCCTGAGGTCTCTAATGCTGATGTCTTCCTTCCCTGGCCTTGTCCAATGTCTTGGACGACAGAAAAACGTAGTTTATATGTGCGTTTGTCCTTGAATGAGACTGTGTGTGTCTGTGGCTGTGAGTGTTTCTTTAACTCTGAAGGGAAAGGGTAGTGAAGTGTGGCTCAGTGGACAGCCTGGGCCAGGAGTTGGATGATGACTTAGATCTAGTCTCTAAGTCTCCCATGGACGCCGCAGCCCCTGATCTGCCCCAAGGGTGGAGATGGGCAACGAGAGGGAGGCGTGGCCATCCTTCCTCATGTTCCTTCCAGCTCTGACATCCTGGGAACAATGCTGTCCAGTGAGACTGTCTCCACCAGGTGACACATGACTGCCAAGTGGGTATTTTAATCACTGCGCTTTCAGAATCACAGGGCAAGTTCTCACAGAGGGCTCATTGCTTCATCCATCTTGCAATCCCCATGGAACCTGGGTAGATGGTGGCTCTACGGTAGGTTCATTTTTCTTTCTTTCTTTCTTTTTTTTTTTTTGGCCAGGGCTGGGTTTGAACCCACCACCTCAGCACATGGGGCTGGCGCCCTACTCCTTTGAGCCACAGGCGCCACCCAGGTTCTTTTTTCTTGTAGCTGTTTGTTATTAATGAGGTGCAGACATTCTTTTATAACCTGCAGTCACAATGTTTTAAAGGTTGGATTGTATTTGCCCCTTATGGTTAGTAAAGTTTTTTTTTTTTTTTTTTTTTTGCAGTTTTTGGCCGAGGCTGGGTTTGAACCTACCACCTCTAGCATATGGGGCCAGCGTCCTACCCCTTTGAGCCACAGGCACCACTAAAGTTTTGTTTCATAGTGTTGCCTCTGGCATCCCAGAGGGAATAGTTTGGAAAGTGCTTCCTTTGGGGATGGGCTGGCAGTGCCTGTAAGCCTTTTTTTTTGGTAGAGATATAGTCTCACTTTATCACCCTTGATTGCCCTCATTAGAGTGCCGTGGCGTCACACAGCGCACAGCACCCGCCAACTCCTGGGCTAAGGTGAGTCTCGGGCCTCCACCTCGCGAGTAGCTGGCACCACAAGCACCTGCCATGACGTCCGGCTATTTTTTTGTTGCAGTTTGGCTGGGGCCAGGTTTGAACCTACCACCCTCCGTATATGGGGCCAGCGCCCTACCCACTGAGCCACAGGCACTGCCCAAGTGTCTGTAAGCCTTTTTTATGACTGGGTCTTTCTTATACAGGAAGAGAGTAAATGGTTCTGGAATCTTCTGAGCTCTGCCCCCTACCCCATGAGCTGCCCCAGACTCTGGCTTGTTGGGACCTCATGGGCCAGTGGTTAGGTTTGCATTTTGAATCCCTTTTGGCCATGCTCCCAGAATAGGCCTGTCTTTTCCTTTAATAACCGCAGCATGAACAGGTCTTATTTTGAGTAAGAGACTGAGGCCTGGCGGGTGGTGGCAGTGGCTTATGTTTGCCTAAGGGGAATGCCTCATCTCCAACCACCCAGATATGACTGGAGACAGCCTCGATGCTTCTTTTGTGTCCAATTATGTTTAATAAGTTGATGGTGGGAAAGTGGGGCAGAAGGAGGCATATAATAGATACTCCTAGTCAATAAAACCCCACTTTTCCCTAAGATTAGAAACCCTAAAACTCCTGAGTTGCATAGGAAAACCTGGATAATGTATTGTCTTCTTTCTCTGTTGTTGTTCAGCCTTGTGGCTGATGCTGCCTGATTATTTTAAAGCAGCAGTTCTCAACCTGTGGGTCAGGACCACTTTGTAACAATGAAAATACACTGCAGCATTAGGAAGGTTGAGAACCACTGATTTAAATTCTTTGAAATCTGGCTTGGCGCCTGTGGCTCAAGCGGCTAAGGCGCCAGCCGCATACACCTGAGCTGGAAGGTTCAAATCCAGGCCCCGCCTGCCAAACGACAATGGCTGCAACCAAAAAAATAAAAAATAGCCGGGTGTTGTGGCAGGCACCTGTAGTCCCAGCTATTTGGGAGGCGGAGGCAGGAGAATCGCTTGAGCCCAGGAGTTGGAGGTTGCTGTGAGCGGTGATGCCGAAGTACTCTACCCAGGGCAACAGCTTGAGGCTCTGTCTCAAAAAAAAAAAAAAAAAAAAGACAAAAAGCAAAATAAAAAAGTCTTTGAAATCTATCACAGCCAGATTTTCTGGTCCTCTTTAATTATCCCCCACCCTCCACCCCAAGTGTGGCACAGCCTGCCTAGCTGAGCCTCTGGCTGACAGCACCCCAGAATGAGAATCCAGGAATGGGGCTGCGGCTGTTATGGTAACCAGCAAGCCCAGCCTGGGGGTCTTCAGGTTAATGGTTAAGCCTTGAACTCTTCACTGAGATGGGGCAGTGGGCCTCAGGATTCCTATCCCCAGCCAAACTTGGCCTTATACTTCTGTTAACTATTCCGATGGAGGGAAGATGACAGCTATCCTGGGAGGACATGGAGGGGCTGGCAATATGCCCTGCTGTGGGTCCTCCTCTAAGGTGGGTTAGGATGGCTCAGATAGCTTTGTGGAAGTGAGACTGCCCAGGCCTGCGCTGAAGTTCGACTTTTGTCAATTGAATGGAAAGTTTTAAAAGCCAACATTTGTTGTCATTAAGCAGGATGCCTGCCTGCTCTGGCATTTTCTGGGGGGCAGCAGTACATGGGCTTTTCCTCCTTCCCCGGGGGGCAGGGAGGTTGAGAGCTTCTCACTGAAGTCTGCAGATGAGCAGGTAATTGGTCTTCAGCTCTTTCAGTTGCACCTTTTTGTAACATGGGACAGTGGATGCTAGTCTAGGGCTTGTGGTCGGTGTTGTCAGTAATCCCGTTCCACCCTGCAACACCTTTGGAGGGTGAAGCACTGTCACCCCAGGCAGAGACCCAGGGCGGAAGCTGGGGAGGTTGAGTAGCCAGCCTGGGGTGGGAGGAGGCTTCATCCTCTTGTCATCATGGGACCACCTCAGTGTCTTTCTCTTCTCAGTACTCTGTCCTTTATGGAAAACTGAGCCCAAGACAAAGTGAAAGAAGATGATTTTATATGAAGCGCTGATTCTCTTAAATCCCCTAAAGAAGCAACCATCTCCTTACAGTCCCCCCACCCCCAGTCCTTGAATGGCCTCCAGGAGACAGTCTGAAGGCAGCCTCCCTTTCTGTAAAGCAAGGGAGCACAGGCCTTAGGATCCAGCCTCCCCCTGGCATTGTTTTTCTTTATGGCGATCCACTCTATATTATAAATGGTATGATATAAAGTTTCTTTTTTAAAAAAGCGAGTAAATCTAAAAAAAAAAAAAAAATTGTACTGGTAGCATTTGCCACAAGTGAACAGCCTGTTTTGAGAAGCCTGGCTTGACCACGGTGACACGTGCATGGCACTGGAAGCTCTGACGGTGACCGAGAAGGAGAGATGTCTTTCTGGAAAGTCTGGCAGAGTCAATGCCTGCGCACACAAGACCGTCAGCGCTGTAGTTTCTTTCTGGGGTGGGCAGGCAGGTTCCTACAGGTTTTGCTGCAAAGATGGGAAGAGTGTGTGTGTGTAGTTTTTTCCTTCGATGATATTAATGCTTTGCCCATCTAAATGTCTCTTGACCAACTAACTCTACTCACACATGGCTAGGAGTGATGTTTCTGTTTAGGTGATTTTAAGCAAAAGGGAGCAACCCAGGAGCTTCCAAGGAAAGATCTTGATTGGCCAAATTATTTTTTCAGACTGTGTGCTGTCCCGTTTTCCAGACAGTCTGTGATAGTCCTCTTTGTCAGGATCGCTCAGGGAACCTGGTGGAGACAAAGGCTCAGGACCTATCCTGGCTCACCCACCTGGCCCTGTACACACCAGTGTTTTAACACCATGGCCTCGGTCCTGGGTCCCAGCTAGTCACCTGACAAGCTGTTCAGGTCAGAGAGCTGGACCCCACCCTAGAGAAGCCCAGTCCCAAACAGGGGTGGTGCCCACATGCTGGGGTGTTTTTTCTATCCACAGGACTCTGCTTGATGTGCCCTGGGATTTTTAAAGTGCTGCTCAGGTGATTCGATTGCATGGGTACATGGAGACCCACTGGCCTTGACAGATTGTGGGAATGTTCTCTATGAAGAAGCAAAGGGAAGCCTGAGGTATCTAAAATTAGAGTGGCTTCAGAGGAAGAACCTCATAGATCTGAGTTCAGGTTTTAGGAGACTTCTATGAAAAAAATGCAGTTATGGCTCAGCGCCTATAGCTCAGGCGCTAGGGTGCCAGCCACATACACTGGAGCTGGTGGGTTCCAACCCAGCCCGGACCTGCCGAAACAACATTGACAACTGCAACAAAAAAATAGCTGGGTATTGTGGTGGGTGTCTGTAGTCCCAGCTACTTGGGAGGCTGAGGCAAGAGAATCGCTTAAGCCCAAGAGTTTGAGGTTGCTGTGAGCTGTGATGCCACGGCACTCTATCGAGGGCGATGTAGTGAAACTCTCTCTCTAAATGCAGTTAGAAGGCAGGGTGGGTGGAGGAGTGGACCAGCCTCTGTAATAGCAGAGTGGAGAGGTTAGCAGCTTTAAGAAATGCTAAGGGCATCTGAAGAGCCATCAAAGATTTGTTCAGAACAAGAGGAACAAGGGTGCGATAAGCAAGGCCGAGGCTGGGCGGTGTTCACTCCGGTCTGTTCTCTGCCGAGCCTCTGGGCAGCGAGCGTAACCCAGCAGGGAGCCAGAGGGGACTGAGGCAGAGCAGAAGTTCCCCAGGACTTCTTTCCCTGGGCACCTGGGAATCTGGTCATTACCATCATAGGGTTCTTAGTCAACTTCAGGAGCTGGGGAGGGGAAGGAGTGGAAGGAGGCAAAATTATCCCAGCTTTTAAGAAGCTTGGAAGCAGTGGATTCCAGAAACCATAATCAGCTGAGGTTGGGCTCCATTTCTAAGGAACTTCCCAAAGGCATTAGTAAGCTGCTTTGTGAGCACATGTTGAATCCAGTCTGGGTCCAGGTGATGGCCACTTCCTCTTTTCAGGACAAGGTATGCCAGGCTCACCATGCCTGTTCTGGTGGGCAGCCCCAGGTGGCTGACCCCTCTGCAAAGCATTTTCCATAAGATGACTTATGATGTCATCTTGAGGGCTTCCCAGGGCATTTGGGAAAATCCTGTAGAAAGATGGAGACATGGGGACCGAGTGAGATTCAGCTGTGTGTCTTTGATCCCCCTGAAGTGTGATATAGAAAAGGTGTGATGAGCCCTTCTCTCTGTGAGGGAGACACAGGGGATCTGTCTCAAACTAATGTTTGTGGCAAGCACACAGTTCATTTAGAGTACCTGTTACCTGAGGGTGGCCTGGGAGGACTGGTGGTGTTAGCAGGGGCTGAAGCCACTTGCCGTGTCTCCGCCAGCACTGTTCTCATCTTTTGAGTGGACCTGTGTCGGTCTGGAGAAGGCACTTCTGGCCTTTGCCATTTCATAATATGGCATCATCTTAGATAAAGGCATGTGTTTTAAAGACCCAGGTCAGGGAGGGCTGAGCCAGGATGGACCAAACACAAGGGAGATTCCATGCAAGGCAGTGAGTGTAAAGCTTTGGCCTGGTCAGAAGGCCCCTAGATCGATAGGTGAAGCCTTCCTTTAACATTAGCATCAGAAGTGGCCCGAGTGCTCACGGAGATGAGAACTGATACCAGAAGTGACATTCCCAAGGCCACCCATCCCATAAGTATTAGGTGTACAAGTAACTGATGGACTAGTCCAGGTTTGATAGTAGGAGAAAGCCTGAGATTTTAGTTGCTGTCATGTTTCAGATACCTCCGTGGAGGTGTGGCTGCCAGCAAAGCCAAGGACATTGTGGGCCATACCAGTGGAGGCTTGGACTATTCAGACATCATCAGGTTCTTTCCTCGTGGACCAGCCAGGCCTCATCTGGATGTTCATACTCTGTTCTCAGTGCCACACTTTTATTTTTAACCTAGTTGGTTAAATTCGAAACCATTGTTTTGAAAGAATATTTTAAAGTTTGTTGTTTTTTTTTTTTTTTTTTTTTTTTATAGACAGTCTCACTTTGTCACCCACGGTACAGTGCAATTGTGTAACAAAGTTCACAGCAACCTCCAACTCCTGAGCTCAGGCGATTCTCTTATCTCAGCCTCCCAAGTAGCTGGGACTACAGTGCCTGCCACAATGCCTGGTTATTATTTTGTTGCAGTTTGGTTGGGGCTGGGTTTGAACCTGCCACCCTCCGTATATGGGGCCAGCACCCTACCCAATGAGCCACAGGCACTGCACAAGGATATTTTAGCATTATAACAACTAGAAATTTAGGAAAAGTTAGGGCCTACACTTTGGAAGAGATACTAACAGAGTTGTAGGCAATTGGGATGCAGAGGTGTGAGAAGTGGGAGGAGGTTTGTGGCACAAGGATGGCGCTCACTCACCGTCTTCAGCTATCAGGAGGCCACCTTTGTGGAGGTGGGTGACAGGGGCTGCCACTCTTGGCTCTGGCGCTGTTGGGCCTGGTACCAGTTCCTTTACATGTGTTAACTCCAAATCCTTGGCACAGATTGACCAGGAGATTGAACTTCTGTGGAGCTCCAGGACGCAGGATTCAGACCACAGGCCGTGCAAGTCTGTAATAATTGCTGATGTTTATCAGCCCTTCCCTTTGTGCTAAACAAACTCCTTTCGTATTTTGTCTCCTTTATTCCTTATCGTAGCCCCATGAGGCAGCATTTAGGCTTGTTCTGGTTGCTTTGGACACTGAATGTTGTCGGCCAAGGCTATAAATTAAGTCGTCCTCCTCATCAAGAGCTGTCATCATTTTTGTCACCATGGTTATTGTGCCAGGCAGTGCCGAATACTTTGCATACGTTGTCATTAATCTTCATGATAACTGGAGATTTGAGGATTCTTATCTCCATTTTGAGGTAGAGGAATTGAAGGTCAGGTGGGCCACTGTAGCCTTGTGGGCAAATTTTATGCACACTACTGAAAGGTGTCCCTCAGGGTGGACTGTGCCAGGATGCAGGACTTGGTGAGGATTTTGTGCACTGGCTTCTCGGCACCCCGGGTACAGGACTCAGACTGCACAACCACAGGTGATGGAGCTGAAGGATGAGTGAGGCCGAGAACTCGGCAAAGCTAAAATGGCAGAGCTGGAATTCCAGGCCAGGTCTGCTGATGCTGTAGCCAGTGTTCCTAAATCAGTGCCAAGGAGAACCATGTGTCCCTCAGAACTGTCCAGTGTGGCCTGGACCATCCTAGGGAGGGCTTGCCTTCCTGTCCCTGGGAGACAGGGTGGCTGTCTGTCAGCACTACAGGAGGCATTCCCAACCGGTGGAGGCAGGGTAGGCTCAGTGACCCTGAAATGCCCTCTGCTGATTCTGAGATCCTGTGATTCAAGGGAGTCATCTGTCAAAACTTAACATTTTATTATAAAATCTGACATTTCTCCTGTACAATCTCTTCCTTTTTTCTTTTGCTAATTGAAAATCGACTCCATCCTCCCCTTCAGCCCTGGGTGAAAAGGCAGGGGTGTGGATGCAGGGAGGGGTGGGGGCCAGCCTCCAGCCACATGCAGCCGGACAAACAGTCATTGTAGGTTTGTAGGCTTGTGGGTCTCTTGTCAGGAGCCCCCCTCGGGGCAGATGCTAGTTTTATCATCTTTCTGTGCTTGCCCACACTTGAGTGTCAGCAGATTCCGGGACCTACCTCAACCCGGGTCAGCATAATCATGACACAGATGTCCTGTGACTGTAGTTGCTGGAGGCTGCAGTGTAAATATCAAGAATTCTGCTGCAGCCTTCCAGCCTCAGATTCCTGCCCCCAGAACAAGGATGACTTTGGGCCAAGCGAGTGGCTCTGGCCCTTGGCTTTTTCCATCTCCTCTCAAGGACAGCAGTGCCAGCGGCTACTGTGATAGTGACAGTAACGCATAGCCTCAAACTCACAGGTAGTGTCATTGCTACTCACCTGACCATGTGCCAGGCCCTGGGAGGAATGTCGTACAGACATTCGCTGCGGACTTTTTGAGATAGGTCCTGTTATTATTGTTATCCCTTAAGAAAGAGCAGAGTAAAATATCTTGAGGGAGAAGCAGGATGTCATTTTCTTTGCTCTTTAAGAAAGATTATCTTTCTTTTAAGTCAAAAGCAGAGGTTCTCATGTAGGGGTGATTTATGCCCCCCAGGGCACATTTGGCAGTGTCTGGAGACATTGTTGGCTGTCACAGTTTGGAACGGGAGTTTGCTGCTGGCATCTTGTGGGAATTGACTAGGGGTACTGCTAAACACCCTATGGTACATGGGGCAGCCCCTGCAAGGAAGAATTTTTGTCCCCAAATGTTACTAGTCCCTAAAGAGAATAAGAAACTGTATTTAACCTTTCACCCAGTTGGGTATTGTTACCTTCTGCATAGACTGCTTGTGGCCATTGGTGCAGCTCACCCCTTAATTCTCTTCCTGTGAGCACAGGGTAGGATTATACTTTCCCTGTCTTCTTCCATTAGGTGTGGACATGTGACTTGTGTTGGCCAGTGAACTCTGAGCGGGAAGTGACATGAAACCTTTAAGAGCACATGTGAATTTGCCACATCCCTTAGACTTATGCTCTGAGATGGTGGAGGTGCCATCAGCGTAGTCCTGGAATAAGGGGATGGGAGTTAGAGCTCCTAGTCAGTTCCCAGTGGATGTGTAGTATATATGGTAGCATTGGGGTGTAACCTTTATTATTTACACCACTGAGATTTGAGGGTTGCTTGTTACTTTGGCAGAGCCTATCCAGTCTGACGGATGTGCTCTAAATAGAACAAAAATAAGGAGAAATTGGGGTTTGGGTTAGGCAAGTATCTGGCTACTGTAGATTGCTTACTACAGTGCAAATAGTGTGCTGGACCCAGAGGGAAGTGTAGAGATGCTGGCAAATTGTTTTGTAGAAGAAAAGAAGAGAGTTTAAAAGATCCGTCTCTAATGTCTAGAGAGGTTCAACGACTTACCCTAAACATCTGCGAGTCCCCTGCTGGGACCCAGCAGCTGTACCCAGGTCAGCCAGCCATGGTTACCCAACTTAATAAAGGGTTTTAAATCACTTACAGGTTTGTGAATGTTTCCAGGGCAAAGTCCACCTTTACCTCCCTAAGGCCTCTCATAGGATCGGGCACAGTAATCTTTGCTGAATGAGTGGGGGATGTGGGGAGGGTAGACAGTGAGCAGTGCCATAATGGGGTACAGCTGGGAGGATTTGAGGAGGAAGAGATAGCCAGAGGTGTCTGCCAGGGACACCAGAACCTGCTTGAGGGGAGCCTGGGCAGGGAGGAGAAGAGGACTGGGTATTCCTCACTCTTCTCTGCATTTTGGCTGGACAGGAATCTCCCCAATTCCAAGGGGCCCCATGAAGAAGGCTATAGGGTGGGTGTTCTCCCTGGGAGGACCCTGGAGAGGGTCTGGCTGCCCCATCCTTGCCTGAGCAAATACTGCCTTATCTGAGTCGCTTGTGGCCCTGGAGGGGTATTACTGTACAAGAAGTTCTCTAAAGCCTCCTTAATTCTATATATCACTCTCCGAGGCTTAGGGAATGATTGTTTGGTGCCAGGAGCAGGCTTATCCTGGCACAGAGCCAGGGCTCTTCCTAGAAGCACAGACCAAAGCCAGCTTGACTGCCACTCTCAGGTGCCTCAGTGTTCCCATCTATAAAAGGGGCATACTCAGGAGCGCTCTCCCTTCCTGCCTCCCACCAGGGTACACTTGTGGGAGGGCTCTTAGGGATTGGAAAGGGTGGAAAGACGTAGATAGTAGCACCCCCATAATTGACCACCTCCTTAAGTTGACCTAATTTTCTTTTTTTTTTTAAATTTCAGATGGATATGAGGGTCCAAACGTTTAGGTTACATTGCTTTCATTACTAAGGTAAAGTTCAACTTTGTAGTTGAGCCCTTCACCTGGAGGTGTGTTGAACACCTTCACCTTGTGCACATCAGGTGAGGTCCCGCCAGTCACCCTGCACCTTCCTCTCTCCCTCCCCCTCACTAGACTATTCCTGTGTTTTTTTGTAGGTATGTAGCTGTTTATATATTGGTTTCACATTAGTATTGAGTACATTGGATACTTTTTTTCCCATTCTTCTGATACTTTACTAAGAAGAATGTGTTTCAACTCCATCCAGGTAAACACAAAAAATGTAAAGTCTTCATCTTTTCTTATGGCTGAATGGTAAGGTTGACCTAATTTTCATAGCCTGGATATGCACTGTGTATATATATCAGCACAGTAGGCCTAGTGCCTTATGTTGACCACCTCCATGTGTTGACCAATTTGTTACAGTCCCGTGGGTGGTCAACTCACAGAGGCTCTGCTGTATTAGTTTTCAGCACTCAGTTCAGGTCTTCAAGAACTCTTGCCTTTAGTGGGGTTGGGGATGGGACTCTTGAGACAGGTCTGACAGCGTGGCCAGGGACTCTGCTCAGACCACACTTCAGTGAGATCATCTGTTGAGTTATCTGGGACCTGGATAGCTGGTCCTCCTGGTTCTAGGTGCTCCTAGCCTGAGGGATTGTCTTCACTTGTAGTGGACTCTACAAAGAACCCGTTTGCCCATTTAAATGGCCTTCCCCTTGGTGCCCACAGGCCTGTGTGTGCATGCATGTCCTTCCTGTGAGTCTACCCCTTCCCTGGACTCAGTAATCCAGGAGGGATTGGGTCTTCATCCAAGGAGGGGCCTGTGGGCTCTGTGTCAGCGGGATGATTCATCCAGATGCAGGGAACAGTTTCACTGTCATTGCCACAGTCTGCTCTGGAGCCAGACTGTGGTTTGAATCCCAGCCATGCCCCTCTCTGGCTGTGTGATCTGGAGCAAGTTGTTAATATCCCCGTGAATCAGTTGTCTTATTAGTAAAATGGGGGTAATAACGGGACGTACCTCAACAGGGTTGTTGTGGGGTTTCAATGAGTTAGTATAAATGGTATATGCAAAAAGCTTGCATACGTACATTGTAAGCATGTTTGATGTTAATATTTTTGTTGATGTTTCTCCCATTTTGTGCCAGGTATTGGTGTCATCGAGGGCTTACCGTCAGCCACACCTTTGACATAAACAACTGACATGTTTTCAGTCTTTCTTGATGCACTGTGTCAACGCCTGGGGGTGGGGGTGGGGCTCCCTACCTCAGGGTGACCAGGATGGCTCTGTGCATGATTAACTTTCTTGCTATATATCTTATTTTTTTCTTTTCCTAGAAGATAGCTACCTTTAAAAACTGGCATGTAACATAAACAGCTCAATAATGTACAAATAATTGGCTTAGGATCTGCCACCTAAGCAAACTGTTTTCATCTTTCCATGCCTCCTACCTGGCCTTGTCTGTGGACAGATACGCATTGCATTTACCTCCAAAACCCCCCTGGAAGGCAGTAGCGAAGTAATAGGTCTGGGCTTGGGTTCTGGTGGGCTTTGGTTTGGAATGGTCTGGGCCCCTGGCTGGCTGGGCCATTGATGGTTTACTTTGGGGAGCTGCACTCTGACTTTGCTCCAGTAATTAAAAGAGGTAGTGTAGGTAAAATTCTAGCTTAGTGTGGTTGTTTACCAAAGCACGCTTTTTATTATTAGTTGAATTTGTTCACTGTGGTGTTCTTAATGGCTGCCTGATACCTGGTTGTGTGGATATAGGTGACTTTATCCAACCTGCATTGGGGGTTGGACAATATGGTTATTTCCACCTCCTCTAACTTTTTTATCCTCCCTCTGGAGGGAGCAGTCTTGGGGACTGGCAGAGGTGGGAGTTCTCTGGGATCAGTCTTCCCCTTTGCATTTGGCAACTTGGTGTTGTGAGGGGCTTGTCCAGCTGAGGGGCTGCCCTGAGCCCTGCTAAGGGTCAGCCTTTATCTCTCACCCCTCAGGCTGCCTTTTCCTCTTCTGTTGTGTGAGTGTTGGCTCATCTCCCTGGGGGACATGGTGCTTTGGGCTCTGCAGGTGTCATGGAAACCCCCCCAGCCCTGCCCAAGCCTGAGGAAGGAGGAAGGGAAAGCTTTTTTATAGCCTGACAAACAGGTATTTCCTGTCATCCCCTAGCTGTCAAAGAAACCAGTCCCTTTGGTAATTCAGAGAGAAGCGCCCCACCCCTGCCAGCCTCCCACCCCCAGACTCGCAGGATTTAATGAGAGAGGACATCTGCACTGCCCAGTAGAACTGTCTGCGGTAATTGAATTGTTCTTTCTGCTTTTTCCAGTATGGTAGCTATTAACCACGTGTAGCTATTGAGCACAAAAATGTGGCTCGTTCAAATGAGAATGTGCTCTACCTAAAACTGCATGGTGAAAGAAGATATTAGGAACAAAATAATACAAAATACCATTAATTTTTAATATAGATTTTGTATATTTTGTATGTGATTATGGTTGATGTGATATTTGGGGTATGTTTGGTTTGATACAATGTATTGTTAGAATTGGTATATATTTTTTCCTTTTAAGACACATATGGCTACTAGAACATATAAAATTCCATAAGGGGCTTACATTACACTACTTGTGGACAGTACTGCTCTAGAGAGTGTAGACTGATAGCTGCTGCCCTGCTGCCCATGAAGGGCTAACTTGGCTTGAGAGGGGAGATATGAAACCTACCGGCACCTCCCAGGCCCCCTTGTGCCCTTAGTCTCTCCTGATCCTGGACCTGTCACTTAAATTAAGAATCAGCAAGTGCCCTGGGCATTGTTCCTTGTGGCAGGAGTCTTGGGATCAGGAAGTCCGGACACTGAGGGAGCTTGTCAGAGGGGTGCAGTGGCTGATTTAGGGTGGACTTTGGGGGCATGGACATAGGCTCGAGGATGTCACACTGGACAGAGGAGTCATGAGCTCTGGCTGGAATCCTGGCTCCGGGCAGTTAGAATAATGGCTACCATTGATGGGGTGCCTGTGGCCTGCCAAGCTGTGCTGAGCTCTTTATCATCCCACAGAATCTTCCCACCTGCCTGGGAGATGTGGTAATGCCAGTTTGCAGATGAGGATCACGAGGAAAAGAGTTGTAAAAACTGGTGCTATTTAGCAGGTGGCAGGAGCTTGTAGTGAAGCCCCCTTCTGTTTGTTTGTTTGGTTTTTGTTTGAGACAGAGTCTCAAGCTGTCATTCTGGGTAGAGTGCTGTAGCATCATAGCTCACAGCAACCTTAGACTCAGGCGATCCTCTTGCCTCAGTTTTTCTATTTTTAGTAGAGATGAGGTCTCGCTTTTGCTCAAACTGGTTTTGAACTCATGAGCTCAAGCAGTCCACCTGCCTTGGCCTCCTAGAGTGTTAGGATTACAGGCACGAGCCAAGCTCATGCCCTTTGCCCCATCTCCCTGTGCTCTGGACTCAGCACCTCTTCCCTCCAGCCCTTGGTTTCCTGATGAAAACAAAGGGGTTGCACACTTGCTCATAGAGGGTGCAGAAAGGGTTGGGATAGACACAGGTTGCCCATTTGCCTCTACTGGGCCACTCTTTCCTGTGTTAACCAGGTTTGAGCCTGAATTTTGAACAGAGAGAAACCAGGAGCAGAGAGGCAGGGCAGCCAATGCTGCTGCCTTGGTGGATCCTCTGTGCTGCGAGTGGCAGAGCCCAGTTTCCTGGGTTCCAGGCATTTCTTTACAACCTTGCTTCCTGGGCCAAGTTAGTTATACAAAATACATTAAAATACATTAAAGAGGCCAGAGGCCTTCATCAGGTATGTGTGTGTTGTGGGGCAACATCCAACCATTGGCCTTGACTTCTTCATCTAGAGGCCATGGTGGGGCAGTCTGGCTCACAGGTAGTAGAGGCCATTCTGTAATCCTAGTTTCAGAGACTTGAGGAGGACAGTACTTCAGGTGCCAGCACCTTGCCCCATTATTGCTCTTAGCATTTAGCAGAATTGGGCAATCTCTGTCTCCATGTAAATCCACCTGGGCCACTTCCTCACAACCTGTTGCACCCTGCCCGGAGATAACCTCTGTGGTTTCCCCTTTTTCTATGGACTTCTGAGCCTGCCTTTTGAGGACTGTGAGTTGTGGCAGAACCAATCATTAGGGGAAACCATCCCCCATCATCCTAGGAAGGTGGCAGGGCTGTCCCTCAACACTGCTTTTTCTTGCTACGATTATCTTGGCGACCTTGGGCAAGTTGCATCTCCCCAAGCCTCAATTTTCCTTCTCTATAAAAGGGGGAATGTTAGCAGTGATCAAACACACCCCGAAGGGTTGTAAGAGATAAGCGAGAACACACAAAAGCCCTGGGTTACCAGCAAAGCACGTGATACTGACATGAGCAATTGTTTTGTGTGGACATTTTTCAGATGATGGACTTGGAAAAAACACGGGAGCTGGAGAAATCCAGATCCTAATACTGAATGCTGAGACTGTCTGTGCTTGGTATGTCCCAAGGAGAGGCTCAGTTGCCACTTCATTTCCCTGAATGCAGGGGTGGTGGTGGTCTGATCTGCTTAGCCGAGGGCTATCGGGAGTGCTGGTCTTACATCTTCAAGTGTACAGATACCATTTTCTGGCTTAATTCTCTGCATTAAATGCTTTTTTTTTTTTTTTTGAAACAGAGTTTTACTATGTTGCTCTTGGTAGAGTGCTATAGGGTCACAGCTCACAGCAACCTCCAAGTTTTGGGCTTAAGTGATTCTCTTGTCGCAGCCTCCCAAGTAGCTGGGATTACAGGTGCCTACCACAATGCCCAGCTATTTTTTTGTTGCAGTTGTCATTGTTTAGCTGGCCTGGGCCAGGTTTGAACCTGCCAGCCTCAGTGTTAGTGGCTGGCTCCCTACCCACTGAGCTACAGGCGCCGCCTGCATCGAATACATTTTATCCTGTGAGCACCTGCAGTGCCTCCCAGGCACGTTTCGGAGCCAGCATTGTCTCAGCATCCAGGATGGCTCTACTCCACTGGCAGTGGTGAGGCATCTTCTCTGTTCCTTGATGCTCTTGAGGGCAGGCAGGATGACCATTAGCCCTGTCTAAGAAGGTGGGGGATGAGCATTCCTGGGCACACACAGCTCTTGGAAAAACTTTCCCTTAAAAGCTCTGGAAAGGAGCTTCCTTTGCTGTTTACTTCTTTCTTAGGGGAAAAAACAGTGAGACAGGTGAGAAGGAGTCTCCTGGACAGAGATTTTGGTACATTTTGCTCTTTTAGGCAGTTGGCTCTGAAGAGGGAGACTGCGAAACATGGGGACAGCTGGCTGGGGCTGGAAAACATACAGTCAAGGCATCTCAGAGCTGGGAAGGGTCTCTGGTGGCCCTTCCAGTCTTAGTGCTTTGAAAATTCTGGGGAGGTGGCAGGTGAGCACTAAGGGAAGCTTTACTTGCGGGCTGGGCACTGAGGGCCGCTTTGCTGGGAAGAAGTGCAGGGGCAACAGCAGACACTTGGGTTCTAGACCTGAAAAAGGTAGGACAACAGCCTGCCCTGTGGAGCCCTCAGACCCCGCTCAGGAAGAGCCTGTGGAGAGGTGAACCACGTTTCCTGCAGGACCTCAGGGGAGAGCAGGGGTGGGATAGGGAACTCTCGGGCCTTAGAGAGAAGGTGTGATTTAGAGGCAGACTTGTTGGCCTTGGAAGCTGAGGAAAGGGAGGTTACTGAGGCAAACCTTGGCAGTGCCCAACCAAGGTTGCCCATGGGAGGGGGCACCTGGCGTTTGACTTCTATGTATTCCCCCTGGCTTGTCTGAAAGACCTTTGCTATGGTTAGCTGCAGGGATCCAGCTGTCCAGTGTCACCAAACACGGCAGTTCTTAAAACTAGTTTGTTTTTTATAATTAAAAAAAAAATTTTTTTTCCGAGACAGTTTCAGTTTGTTGCCTTTGGTAGATTGCCATGGCATTATAGCTCACAGTAACCTCAAATTGTTGGGTTCAAGCAATCCTCTTGCCTTAGCCTCCCCGGTAGCTGGGACTACAGGTGCCCGGCACAGTGCCCACATAATTCTAGTTTTAGTACAGATGGGATCTTGCTCTTGCTCTTGCTCAGGCTGATCTTGAACTCCTGAGCTCAAGTAATTCACCTGGCTCAGCCTCCCAGGGTGCTAGGGTTACACGTGTAAGCCACCGCACCGGGCCTTGAAACTACTTTTGGTGTAAGGTAAGGGCAAGCTCACCTGGCAAACATCTGCTTTAAGTATGACCCTGCTCACCAGGAGAATGCCCTGACTTATGTGGGCAACTAGGATAGCAGAACCCCAGGTGGCAATTTCTCAACAAAATAATAAAATGGCTTTGTGCAATTGATAGCAGTCATGTGTGCATTAAATTAGCTTAAGTGCACTTTGAGAGCTGGGAGGGGACCAGATCCTGGACCACTCCCTCCTCTCCCCACCCTCTATCAACCTGACCGCTGACTTGGCTCTAGCCCCTTTGCCTGCAGCAAAACTTCTACCCCTTTGTCCCTGTAGTGGCTTCTGTTGTGCTTTCTGAGCTGCTCCTATGTTTGGCGTCATCACTAATCTGGGGAGGAAATGTGCGTGACCCCAACTGTTTCCTTCCTCAAAGGAGCTCATGATTTTGGTATTGGGAGTTAGAGGTTAGTGTACTTGAAGCATCCCGGAAAGGATGAATTTCTTTGTCCTTGCCAGTTTCTGGCTGAATCCAAATGTGAGCACCCCTTCTCTGCAGAGAAGGGCACGGGGCACCCACGAGAGGTGGTACGGCAGCATGAGGTTCCAGTTCAGTTAAGGTGGGTCGAGCACCTGCAGTAGCCTTGGTTTGTGTCAAGACATCATTCCTTTTCCTTTCTTAACCGTTTATATAGTAAAATACAACACAGATTCAGAAAAGCGCGCAAACGTGCAGCTTAATGTGTAATCACAAAGTGAACACCTTTGTAACCACTGTCCAAATCAACAAGGTGAACCCTGCCAGCACCCCAGAAGTCTCTCTGCATAACCCCTCCCCTTATTGCCAAGAGTAACATTAACTTGACTTTTATGGTAGTTACTTTCTTGCTGCTTTAAACAATTATTTGTCACTAATATGTGTCCCTAAACTCTGTAAGGAGACCTATACTGTATATATTCTGTGTGTGTGAGAGTCTCACTCTGTTGCCCAGGCTAGAGTGCCATGGTGTCAGCCTAGCTCACAGCAGCCTCACACTCCTGGGCTTGAACGATCCTCCTGTCTCAGCCTCCTGAGTACCTGGGACTATAGGCACTTGCCATGATGCCCAGCTAATTTTTCTACTTTTAGTAGAGATGGGGTCTCACTCTTGCTCAGGTTGGTCTTGAATTCCGAAGCTCAAGCCATCCTCTTGCCTCCGCCTCTCAGAGTGAGCTACCGCACCCAGCCCTGAATATATTCTTTAGCGTCTGGCTTCTTTTGCTAAACATCATGTTCATGAAATCCATGCATTTTTGTTGCATGTGGCTGTCATTCATTTTCATTGCTGTGTAGTATTTGATTGAATGACCAGCACAAATTTTGTGTTCATGCTCCTGTTGACGAACATTTGGCTCATATACATTTTGAGGCTGTTATTAAAAAACACTGCTGTGATCGTTGTTGGACTCTTTTTAAGCCTCTGTGTGTGTGTGTGCATGTGCATGTACACACTTTCTGTTGGGTGTACCTAGTGGTAGAATCATTGCATCTCATTCTGTCTTCCTTCACATCAGCCTGGTAAGCAAGTGGGGAGGGGTGGCTTAGCAAATGTGTGTCTGCCAGATCCCAGGAAAGCTTTATTTACTGTTCTGTCTTTGTACCCCTTGGGGTGTCTCTGGGCTTCTCTTGAGGACATAAATGTTGTGGGGAATTAGAGTAGGAAAGCTGCATACTGCTATGCTAAACCCCTGTGGGTGGAATATAGGAGCAGTGCAGAGCCAATGTGGGAGGCTGTCAGTGAGCAGGGTCTAATAGGGGTGTCCAACCTTTTTTTTTTCTTTTGCCACACATTGGAATAAGAGTCGTCTTAGGCCACACATTAAGTACACAAATGCTAAAGAAAGCTGATGAGCAAAATAAAAGGTCTGTGTGTAATTTTCGCGATATCTGACACCACAGATAAGTAAAACTGTCCTCCAATAATCCACATGTGGCCCGTAAGCCGTAGGTTGAACACCCCAGGACACTGTGTTGGGGGCACAGCTTCCAGAATGGACTTGAACACCCAAGCCCTTTGAGCCTTGGTGTCTGCCTGCAGCGTTTCCTCCCGAGTGGGTTGGCCCCCCGCCAGAATATTGAATGACGAATGGTCAGAAAGGCTGAGGTCCTGGCGGGCTGAGTCTCCTGGCCACTGTTTGCAGTGCAGGCTAAGCCCTTAATGTGTTTTCACAATCAAAGCAGAAAGATCCCATTGTGGCACTAATGTCTTTGCCATAAAGCACTTTTTGTTTCCTAACCAAATTCCAAGTTGCAAAAGCAAGTCAGCTTAGCAAAGACACAATACCAATTAATGGCCATTTGCCACTTGCAATAGCTAGGCAAGCTCCCAGTAAATAACGGTTGGCTAGCCCATGTTTTATTGGGTCATCCCAAAGACAAAAAAATACTTTGTAGGAAAACAGTGAGATATTAGGAGTCATGTTTATCACCCTGGTATTATCATCTTAATGCGCCAGTTAGGGTTTGTTTGGCTTCTTATTTCAGAAGATCCATAACACTGTGTTTAAACAAGTAAGGAGTTATTTTTCTCATGGAACAAGTGGTCTAGAGGCAGGCAGTCTTAGGTCTGCATGTTGCTGCCTCCTGTCTTTCATTCTCAGCACATAGCCTCATGCTGTCAAGATGGCTGCTGAATCTCTAGGTTTCTCATCTGCATTCCAGGTAGGAAGTTGGCTTTGGCTAACTGCTGCTTATCCATTTTCATGAGAAAAACTAATTTTCCAGAAGTACCAGGCAATAGGGTTCTCCTTACAGGTTCATTGGCTATAACTGGATCACATGGCAAGCACTGGTTAGAAGGGAGCCCAAGAACCAGTATATTGTTATCTGTACAAAATCAGGGATCCCCAAAGTTAAGGAACAAGGGGAACATGGACATGGAGAAGCAGCTAAGGACAGAGGCCACAATTCGCTGGATCAATGATAGGAAAAAAGTGGTGGGTTTTTTTGGGGGATGGAGCTTCTAGCTGTCATCCTGGGTAGAGTGCCATGGTATCACAGTTCACACCAACCTCAAACTCCTGGGCTCAAGCGATTCTCCTGCCTCCGCCTCGCAAGTAGCTGGGACTACAGGTGCCTGCCATAATGCCTGGCTTTTTTTTTTGCTTGCAGCCATCATTGTTGTTTGGCAGGCCCGGGCTGGATTCGAACCTGCCAGCTCAGGTGTATGTGGCTGGCGCCTTAGCCGCTTGAGCCACAGGCGCTGAGCTGGAAAATACCGTAGTCGTTTTAGGTAAAGTGAATTTGTAACTGCAACTTATTCCTACAAGCATCAAAATGTATTTTAATCATTTAAAATACAGTCATATGCCACACAGTGTTGCTTTGGTCAACTAAGGGCGTATGACAGTGGTTCTATAGGGTTATAATAATACATATACATATATTTATGAGATAGTGGTCCCATGGGATTAAAATGGTTTATTTTTGCCGTACATAGAGATACATATAAATATGTTTAGATACATAAATACTTAGCACTGTGTTACAGCTGCCTGCAGTAGTGGGTACAATAACATGCTGTAAGGTGTGCAGCGGAGGAGCAGCAGTCACTGCATAGCCAGGTATGTAGCAGGCTGCACCATCTAGGTCTGTGTAAATATACCCTTGTGCTGTTTGCTCAGTGACAAAAATCTCCTAATGATGCACTTTTCAGAACACATGCCCTTTGTTGTTTATTTTTTGGCCGGGGCCAGGTATGAACCTGCCACCTCCTGTATATGGGGCCGGCGCCCTACTCCTTTGAGCCACAGGCGCCACCCCATATCCCGTTTGTTAAGCAACTCGTGATTGTAGTTCAAGAAGGCACACACATTTAAAATCTAAACAATTGAATGACCAATTTTTTCTCCCCACTGTGGCTGGAACCTCAGTAGGCTGTATTGTGGTGTGGTTTAAATGGCCACTTAAGTCTTATTTAATGGTCCCAGAAACTTACATGTTTTGAATCTTGGGTTTGCTTTGTAGTTTTCCCAGTTCTTTCATTATTGCTGTTACATCGTGTGCCTCTGCCCTTACGTCTAGATACCTGGTTCTTTTTGCCTTCGAATGTTTTGCTTTCTATAATCTGCAGATGGGAGAGGGAACCAGGTCACCAAACACGACAGGCATGCGCACAGATTGAGGGGCAAGGCTCCGGGTGAAAGCGTGAGGGACCCTCTAGGTTAGGCAGCGCCTCATCTCTTCTGGCCTGTCAGATAAGAGAATTCATCTCGTACTTTTTTTCTTATTAATGAGGGGAGGGAGTTTCTAATCATATTCTCCAATTAAGGTGATGTCAGACAACTGGCTTTATGTGGCTGATTTATTGCTAATTTTCCCATCACCACTCAGCATAACTCCCTCCTTAGGTCACCTGTCTCTGTTGCATAAAGCTTCATTTTATAAGTACAATGTCTAGAAAACCTGTTCTTTTTTCTAATTAAGAGACCTATTACATCCAGGTTATAGCCAAAGGAGAAAATCAAGAAAAAGGAGGCGAGTGAGTTTGGGCCAGTTACCTAATCTCTCTGTGTCTGTTTCCTCATCTGTGAAAGGGGAGTAGTAATAATTGCCTTGTGGTCATGGTAAGAAGTAAAGGAGAACAAGTTAAATGGAATAGTACCTAACACATAGTAAATGTTTGGTAATTATGATTATTAATATCATCATTGTTATAGATGGGACATACTCAGCGTGGAGTTGGGCTACCCTGAGAAGATGTTTGGGAAGAGACCAAACTGAGCCGTACTTAGCTGATGACAGTGATAAATCTATTGCTGGAGCAATACCAGGGGATGATGAAGAACAGGTGTCACGATGTGTCTTGCCCTTGTTCCCTTTCTGTTAGTCTGTGTCTTTCTTTTTCTCCCCCATTCCTCCCTCTCTCCCGGCCATAATTTTTACATCTGATTTTAAAACTAAAATATGTTCATTGGAGAAAATGTAGTAAGCTTAAAAGAAAATTTAAAAATAACTGTGAAATATATGTAAATATAGAGGGCTTTTTTGTTTGTGAGTGCTGTGATGTCATAGCTCAAGTGATCCTCTCGCCTTGGTTTTTCTATTTTTAGCAGAGACGGGGTCTCGCTTTTGCTCAGGCTGGTCTTGAACTCATGAGTTCAAGTAATCTACCTGCCTTAGGCCTCCCGGAGTGCTAGGATTACAGGCGTGAGCCACCGCATCCAGTATATAGAATTTTAAAAAGATGGGGTCATCATGTACCTTGCTCTGTAACCTTCCATTTTCATTGAATGATAAATCACATGTGTTTTTGAGGATGGGTACATAGCATCCTGTTGGATGGCTTTTTACCTGGAATTGGAAGAGACCCTTAAGAATTGAAGACTGATTGGTTTTATTGGGTGATATTAGGGAATCCTCCCTTGGCCCATTTCTATATTGTAACCCCTGCTTTTGTGGGGGGCCCAATATTCTGCAGTTGTGGATGTTGTTAAGCTCATATTGTAAGTAGAAGATGTGGAGGCCTGGAATGATTTCAGGTACAGGCAGGAGTACATCTAAGGAAGAGGAACCATTGTAAGCTAAAGCAGTTAAACACTTTGAGCTGTTTATTCACTTAGACATTAGTTATGCCTTGCTAGGTGCTACCACATCAGACCAGATGCTCTTCATACAGAAGTAAATAGGACAGGGACTGGGCCCTTAGGGAGCCTCCCGTCTCAGACGGCCTCTTAGCAAGTGAAGACTTCAAAAATCAATTAGTGCAATGAGTTGTTAGGGATGCTGTGATTGAAATCCATCTTGGCTTCAGAGGGAGCTTCAAGGAGGGGCTTAGGGATGGGGCAGCTGGAGCTGGCAGGAGCTTTGTAGGGGGCGGGCATTCCAGGCAGAGGGAGCCTGTGGACTAGGCCTTGGAAGTGTGGAATGGCTGGGACTATAGGATGGATTAGGTTTGGCAGCAAGATGAAGCAACAGCTACACCTTTTCATTTCTCAAATGATTTAATACTGGGTGTGGCAGCTGTACTTGTGAAATTTGGCACGAACTTGAATATTCTTAAAGGGAAAGGAAGAGAACTTACCAAAAGCACCGTATGGTTTTCTTTCTGTCTTTTCTCTGGGAAGTGTAGATTTTTCCTGGAACAATGGAGAAGGGTTTGTGAACTCTGGGGCTTGCAGTCTGCCTGCCCACCTGTCCCAGTCTTCCGAGTCTGCTCTCTAGCAGGTGCTGTGCTGGGGATCCAGGGCCTTGCCAGCCACCCCCGCCCCCAGTCTGTCTGGGGAGGTGGATCTCTCTGATAATAATGGATGTCTGTGCCGGCGAGTTCTGTGGGAAGGTGGACGCAGGAGCAAGAACTCCGTTGGCAGGTGTGGGGAGAGCTTAAGGCTGTGATGCTTAGCAGAGAGGAAGGATGCATGAGGATGCCCCCCAGACCCTACTCTTCAGTTAAAAGGTGTTGTCTCCATGGTGCTGGGAAAGTTCCATGTCCCTCAGTTGTGCTATGGTGGAGAAAAGACCGAGAAGGAGCCCCTTCAAGGAAACTGCCATTCGCTGGGGTAGGACGCATGTGTCGTAACCCTGCATAGCGTGTTAAGGTGAGGAGTTATGGCTCAGGTGTTGGGCAGTGTGTCTAGGGTCATGCGGCCAGCGGCAGAGTTGGTGCTTACTCCAGGCTGGCTTGACCCTGAAGCCTGGGCTCTTTTGCTCACACCCAGGCTTACAGTGCTCTCTTCTGGGCCTTGGAAGGCTGCCGGTGGTGGTACTGATGGGGGCGGTACCACCTGACCAGATGCCTTCTTGGTGGTCAGCAAATGGAAACTCTGGATGTGGTTTCCCTGCAGGGTCTGGAAATGAGGTTTTAGTTTTATTAAAATTGCTTGGTTGGCCCTTACTCAACTATCACCCCACCCCTCCAGTGGCAGAATCTATAAACCACGTTCCTTCTCTGGGCCTTCGTTCCCACTCTCCAAATGCAGGTCCTGTCCTGCCCTATGGCTCAAGCATGGGGCAATGTTGAGGTGAAACCAGCTACTTCCTTCCCTAGGGCTCCTCGAGGGAGGAGGACATGAAATCCCTTCAGGATTGCTTAGTTCAGCAGCATTCCTCTCCACACCCATTTTATAGCTGGGGAAACTGAGGCTCCTTCAGCACCAAGCATTTGGCGGTTGCATAGTGTTGGTATGATTTCCTCTCTGATTGGGCTGCCGCAGATTGGATGCCGAGAACAAACAACCTGGATGGTGATGGTCAGTCTGTGCCACGCTGGGAGTCACAGGACTCCAGCTGTGCCCCTTTATGAGACTCCTTGCCCTTCTCTGCACAGCCTTGCCTTGGACTTGTGGGGCCTGTGATATTAGCATACATCACTGCTGGATTTGTGTAGGGGGAGGATTTAAAACCAAACCTCACACAAAAAAGCCAGGGACTCTGTTGGTCTCTGTGACTGTTTAAACTCCAGACCTGGGTGGGAATGGGGGCATTGATGAGGGACCCACACCATCTAAGAGCTATGAGCCTTTGGAGAAGCTCTTCATCTAGCTGAGCCACAGTTTCCCCATCCAGGAGTGGAGATAGCGATACTGAGCCTGGCCGGGCTCCTGACAAATTGATAGATAATGGGTAAAAGGGACAGCAGAGTCTCAGTTAGTGGTGGTGGCAGGGCGGTAGAGGGGAGACTTTGCAGATGGGAGAACGGAATATACCCACAGCTGAAGTCAGGTCCTTTGCTGAACTGTTTATATCTAATTATTTCATTTTACACCATAACTTTAACCCCTCTGAGATAGGCTGCACTATTCCCGTTTTATATTTTATTTTTATTTATTTATTTATATGTTTATTTAGAGACAGAGTCTCAGTAGAGGACATAGCTCACAGTAACCTCAAATTCTTGGGCCCAAGCGATTCTCTTGCTCCAGCCTCCCGAATAGCTGGGACTATAGGCACCTGTCACAATGCCTGGCTATTTTTAGAGACGGGGTCTCGCTCTGGCTCAGGCTGCTCTCAAACCCATGAGCTCAGGCAAGCCACCCGTCTCAACCTCCCAGAGTTCTAGGAGTATAGGCGTGAGCCACCACGCCCAGCCCATTTTATAGGCAATGAGACCAGTTTCTAAAACTTGTCCAAGTTCATGTAGCAAGTGGAGTTTAACTTCCAAATTTTTCCCACCTTGCCATGAAAAACTTTCATTCTTTTATGGAAGATGGTCTTCCATGAATTGCAGGAAAGGGATTTAAGTCATACCCTGGGACACATTCCTAGGTCCAGGTGGTGTCCGTACTTGACAGTAGGTAAGATGTAGCAGAACGCAGTAGGTAAATAGCATCCTTGGGCCATTTATGTGCCTGAAGCAGTGGGGGAGAATTAATTTTTGCCCTCTCCCTGGACATTAGCTCTGAAAACCTCTGAACTTGTGGCTCACAGGATGATTAGAAATTAAGCAAGTTAATACTAGAATTCTGCTTGGCATATAGTAAGTGCTGTGTCTACTCAAGATTTGTCAGATAAAATGAAAACAAATAAAATGCTAATAACACCACTGGCCCTAGAGTCTTCTTGTCTCCACTGGCTTTTCCGTGCAGCGTGTGCACAATGGGTCTTTGTTCTTCTGTCCCTGTGTCCGAAAGAGGCCTTTTGGGCTGACTCATAGGCAGGGAGATCAGGGCGGTGCCGGCCCAAGTTTCCCAGGCCCCGCTGCCTCCAGCTCCTGTGGCCTCCATCCCAGAGTGGGGGGCTGCTCCCGTCCAGCAGGTGGGAGGGTGTGCTGCCTTCACCCTCGCCTGATTCTCCTAATGGATGAAAGGAGAAAGCTGTCTTCCTCTTCCTTAAATCACTGTATCCCTGTGAGAAAAGAACAGGCTAAAATATGGGATCCCCGGCCTGTAGGCTTCGGTGGCTGCCACCACCCGAACGTGGTTTGCAACAATGATTCTTAACCCCGTTTGCACGTTTGAATCTCTGCCGGTGCCTTGAAAACATACCCACATCAGGAGCACAGCCCCAGACCATTTGTCTGAGTATCTCTGGGGTGGGCTGTCTCAAGTGATTGTGACACTGTGAGGGTTGAGAACCTCAGGTTAGAATGCCTGGACTGAAAGGACATCTGAGTTACTTGTCTCTACCCTCATTTACCCACAGGAAGAACAATGAGTTGGCAAAGGCCACTTTGATGGTGGCAAACTGGGTTAGAGCCAGGTTTCCTGGTATCGAGCTGAAGGCTTTCCCCAAAGCACCAAGCGCTGCCCGTTACTCCTCATGTTCACAGTTATGGGAAAGGAGGGTGGTTGGGATTATGACATGCTGATGATAAAGATGTCCTCTTATTACTTATTACCCGTGCTGGTAGGGAGACCAAGCCTAGATAGCGGCAGTCTCCTTGTTCTCTCTGCTCCCCTTGATCTTGCACTTCGTTTACCATCATCACATCTTTCCACACAACATCACAAATGTCTATTTTCTAGGCTGTGTACTCCCTGCGGGCAAGTTCTGTGTTATGGCTGGGTTATGGCCATTGTTCCGTGCCAGTGCCTGGACAGAGCAGGCGTCAGTGAATGTTGTGGGACACGGAGCTCCCCCCACCCACTCCCCGTGTTAAGTGCGTCACTTAACACGTTGTTAAATGCAACTACCTTTCTTGCATTTGAGACAAGTTCAGATGAAAAATGCATGGCCAGGCAGTCAGGAAAAACAGGACTGGGAAGGGGCAATGAGCTTGATCCTGGAAATACTAGCTTACCTAAAAATAAACAACCGCCTAGTCCCCCAGGCAGCTCCAGGCCCCCTCCCTGTGGCCCTCCCGCCAGATCCAATATACATGTCACAGCTGGAATCTGGCTTATGTTTGGAAATAAACAAGTTGGCCCCTCTCTCTGCCTGGGACTTTTCCTTTATCAGGAGACATTCTTGAGCCCCCACCCAGGATGAGATGTATCTTTCTAGCATCTCGAGGAATCTGGGGAGAAGGGGGAGGGAGGGCTTTGTGGTGGGCCACATGCCTTTAAATTGTCCTCTTCTGACTTCATGTTGGTTTTTGTAGAGGGCTTGAGGGAGTGGGCTCTCTATGAAGTAATTTGAGGGATGACGGATGCAGAAAACTAATCTTCCCAAATATTACAGGAGGGAAAAGAGTCTATATCTTACAGGGGGTGTCGTGTGTGGGGAGGGACGGGTGGCTGTGCTCTGAATGTTGGTTGTGGGGTGGCCCGTCCTCATGCAGCAACCAGGCAGCATTTTGGGGAGGGGATCTCGGGGGATTCCTGTGTTTCTGCTGTAGCTGGTTCAGAGTATGGAGAAAAAAGAGAGGCTTGGTGCCCGTTGCTCAGTGGTTAGGGTGCCGGCCACATACATTGGGGATGGAGTGTTCGAACCCAGCCCAGGCCTGCCAAACAACAATGACAACTACAACAACAACAACAAAAATAGCCAGGAGTTGTGGCGGGCACCTGTAGTCCTGCCTTGGGAGGTTGAGGCAAGAGAATCACTTAAGCCCAAGAGTTTGAGGTTGCTGTAAGCTGAGACGCCATGGTACTCTACCAAAGTGACAAAGTGAGATTCTTGTCTCAAAAAAAAAGAGAGAGAGAGTCTTGCGACCATTATGTTAGGGAGGAACTGGAGGTTCAGAAATTAATAATACAGCATGGCTGGGGGAAAGGCTTCTTTCTCATTTAGGGCCCAGGGGAGTATAAATTGGTACAGCTTCTCTTGTATCTGGTAAAGTTAGGGGTACATACACCCTACATTCAGAAATTTCACTTCTAGTGTCTGTACCAGAAAAACTTCAACACAGGGCTCAGCCGGTGCCTGTAGCTCAGCAGCTAGGGCGCCAGCCACGTATGCCAGAGCTTGTGGGTTCAAACCCAGCCTGGGCCTGCCAAACAGCAATGGCAACTACAACCGAAAAAGTGGCCGGGCGTTGTGGCGGGTGGCTGTAATCCCAGCTGCTTGGGAGGCTGAGGCAAGAGAATTGCTTAGGCCCAAGAGTTTGAGGTTGCTGTGAGCTGTGATGCCACAGTACCCTACTGGGGCCGACATAGTGAGACTCTGTCTAAAAAACAAACAAACAAACAAATAAACAAACAAACCCCCCCCAAACCTAAAAACCTGCCACACAGGTGCTCAAGGAGAAATAGGGACGTGCACTATAGCAATTTTGGTAGTTATGAAAAGCTAGAAGGAACCTAAATGCCTATCCGCAGGGAAATAGATCAATAAATGGTATGTTTATACAACGTAGGAGTATTCAGGGGTTATGTCTGACTCATATGAATGAGCCTGCTACACTTAAGAAAAATGTTGGTAGAAAGTCAAGTTGCAGAATATAAATAGTGAAGATGCTATTTCTGTAATGTAAAAAAATAAAAAATCAAAACAATGCAGCCAAAGCATAAAATCTTAGAAAGATGCCATTTTTGTAGGTTTGAATTATCTTATTTAGAAAATGAGGGCCATCTTCCTGCCATTAAGTCACTCACAATCTAATGGGGAAAATTGACCATTAAACAGCCCCGGGTTTCCACATTGTGAATGTCGGTGTTATTGACCAAGACAGGGAATGCAAAAAGAGACCAGTTTGGATAGAGTAGGAGTTAAAATGGGGTTGAAATAACAGTCGCTCAAGCAAGCTAGTCATTTTTCTCGCACGTAAAATAAGTCTCGAGGTGGCCCAGGGTGGTGTGGTGGTTCCACAAAGTCATTGTGAAGTCAGACTCCTCCCAGCTGACCCCTGCCATCCCTTACCCTTAAGTTCCAAAGTGGCTCCTGTAGCTTAAGCTGTCACATCAACTTTCCAGGCAGCAGGGTGGATGAAGGGCTTTGAAAGTCTTTTTGAAATGACCGCCTAACACCTCCGCTTTTGTGTCATTGGCCATACATTAGTCACACAGCTGCACCTAGCTGCAAAGCTGCAAATGGGCCCGCCAACCCTCAGCAACCAGTTAGGAAGAAAGGAGATAGGAAGTGGGAGGCCTCTAGATGGTGGAAGAATGAGTTTGGCTCAGACCTGTTTATTGCACTTGGGGTCTCTCTGGGCCCTGCAGAGGGAGTTCAAGAGGTGGGTCTGGAACTCATGAGGGGCTGGGGCTGCAAGTGTTGTTTTTTGGACAGTCTCTTGCTTTGTCCCCCGAGCTACTAGAGTGGCATGGGTCATCATAGCTCCCAGCAACCTCAAACTCTTGGGCTTAAGTAATCTTCCCACCTCAGCCTCTGGAGTAGCTGGGACTATAGGTGCATGCACCACCACACCCTTTATGGTTTTTCTGTTGTTAGTAGAGATGGAGATCTCGCTCTTGTTCAGGCTGGTCTCAAACTCATGAGCTCAAGGGATCCTCCCACCTTGGCCTGCCAGAACGCTAGCATTATAGGGCTGAGCCACTGCGTCTGGCCAAGTTTACTGAAATAGGAGGCATCTGTATGTCTGCTGGGTCCTGGGAAGGAGGCTGCTGAGCACAGGGGAAGAGGGAGAGCCAGGCAGCGAGGGGCAGGCATGGCTGGGAGCAGGAGAGACCATGTGTATCAGATGCCCCAGTGAGGCCAAGCAGGGTGACGGTAGGAGTGAGTGCACTGCCTGGGGGGTGGGGGGGTGGGTGGGGGGACCTGCAAGAGCAGTTTTGGTGTTGTGGGGAGACCTAGATTAATGGAGGAGTAACACTGAACAGCTGAGAATGTTTTAGAGACTTTGGGCTCGAGGAGGGGAGGGGAGGGGATGGAAGAACTGGAGAGAAAGTTTTTTTTTAGTCTAGAAGGACTTAAATGTGGGTTTGGAGGCGAAGGAAATCTGATCCCTTTGAGAGGAGGGGAGATGGGAGGTTGAGGAATAAAGGCAAGTTGAGGGAGTACAGATCAGTGGCTTCTGCTGTCTCTGCAGAGGGACCTGTAGAGCTTGGAGCTGGTGGGATGCCATCCAGGAATTGGGAAAGGCAAGGAATTTGGTAGAAGCAAGTCAAAGAGCCACTAAGCCAGAGGATGGAGGTTAAAACCCCAAACATGGAATGTCCCCAACCCACCTGCATGTTCAGTTCTCCAGCAGCAATTATAGGAGGAGAGAAAAAGAAATTACCCAAGTCAGGAGACCATAGGCTGGGTGTGAGGAAGAGGCAAGGGGGCAGAAGGGCATCAGGGCCAGGGCAGTGGTGTGAAGGTCAACAAGGTTAAGTTATATTTGGTGTGCTCTGTCCTAGAAGGCAGAGAAGGATGGGGCATATTTTAGAAATACGCCTGTTAGAAATCATACAAAAAGACTGGCTCAGTGCCCATAGCTCAGTGAGTAGGGTACCAACCACATACACCGAGGCTGGCGGGTTCGAGCCTGGCCTGGGCTGCTAAACAATGACAACTGCAACCAAAAAATAGCCGGGCGTTGTGGCGGGTGCCTGTACCCTCCCTGCTACTTGGGAGGCTGAGGCAATAGAATCACTTAAGCTCAAGGGTTTGAGGTTCTGTGAACTGTGATGCCACAGCACTCTACCGAGGGCAACGTAATAAGACTCTGTCTCAAAAAAAAAAAAAAAAAAAAAAAAAAAAAAATAAATATATATATATAACCACACACACAAAAAGAAAAAAAAACAATTTTTTCCACAAAATTTTAAATTTTAGAAAATTTTCCTGCTGAAAAT
>CAUYPK010042473.1:0-10615 GCA_963574355.1 Loris lydekkerianus | reverse complement strand
ATTAAAAGTAGAAAAAAATGAACAGCATCAATGTATAGAGTACAAAATTCTCCATCGATCAGTATATACCACAACACAGTAGAATAAATATTTATTGAGATATGGAGCTACAAAAACACATGACATTAAAACTGACAAAACATTTGAAACAACCTAAAATAACTATAATACCATCACCTTTTGTGAATGAAGAATATTTCAAAGTTTTTAAATATTTATTACTGCTTTGTCCAACATAAGATAAATAGGGTGGTGTTTTAGAGATGAACTGACTTTTCCAAATTCACACCACACAGCTACAATGTTTATTTGGGTCTTTTGATTTGGTGCCAAACAATTTCTTCCACCATCTTAGACATTCTTGACTAAAGGGGGAGAAGGGTGTGCAGATTGGAGGGCACGACCTCCAAAGGAGATGTGACAAAAGTGTCTGGTTTTTCTTGTGTGTGCTATTAATACATGATGTGCCTCCTTCAGTGCCTCTGAGCATGAACCACTCCTATTGAGAGGAGTGTGTCACATTCTTCACGGATACTGGGTCCAGAGATGGGCCTTGACCCCTGGTTCAAGGGCAGATTCTAGCCTTACATGAAAAGTGTTGACTTTAATTCTACAGGAAACAAAACACTATGAACAGGAGTTGGTGACAGAAGTGGATTTGGATTTGGTCAGGAAAGGATCAATAATTTTGCCAAGAATTCAAGCAGAGTGAGAAGATGTTGGTAGCACTGACACTAACTAGATTTGGGGAAAATGAGGTATGTTATTTCACTTTGTTTCTATGGGTATGGCAACTTTACAAGACCCCATAACATAGTTCTCTATTTGTTGTTGTTGTTGTTTATTTGTTTTAACACCCTATGAATTTGAAAACAGAAGTAAGAAAGTGCATGCAAATATGCTAAATGCATGAACATAGCAGGTATTCAATTACACAGTGAGTATTCTACATTGTATATCAAATCATCACATTGTATAAATGTATACAGTTATGATTTTAATTAAAAATTAATTAAAAAAGCAAAAAACTGGGGAAAAATTATTATTATTTTTTTAAGACAGAGTTTCATTTTCCCATCCATGGCATCATAGCTCATAACAACCTCAAACTCTTGGGGTCAAGCAGTCCTCTTGCCTCAGCCTCCTGAGTAGCTGGGACTCCAGGTGCCTAACACAAAGCGTGGCTATTTTTAGCGATGGGTCTTACTCTAGCTCAGGCTGGTTTGGAACTCCTGAGCTCAGGCAATCCACTTGCTTCAGCCTCCCAGACTCCTAAGGTTACAGGGGTAAGCTACTGTGCCAAGCCTAGTAATTCTTAATATTTAAAAAAAAAAAAAATTACACATTGAGTGGAGGAACAAAAATAATAGTAACAGGAGTAAGAATGTACTGTATTAATAGGAGTGGGATTATCATGGCATATCCTTCACATATAATTAATACTACATTCCATGTAAAATCAGGACATAATGAAGAAATTGGAATAGAAATCCTAGAATTCCCCTTAGGAACAGAGGTTCCCAAACTTTAAGATGATGTTTTTCAATCAATACGACTTGCATTATTTACATACAACAATGAAGGACAACTTGTGTGCAAATATTGTTGATGAGAGTCCAGGATTAAATGTCAAAAGCCTAGAATGTTGATATGGAATTTATCAGTGATTCTTTCACAAATGGCTCACAGAAACAGAATCTCAGTAAATCATTCCCAATCTTTTACTTTTTATTCATCTGAACAACTATCATTTTATCTGCATGCTAAGAGACAGACAGTGCAATCATGTTGTTCATGAGCATGATACAAATTGCCAAGGAGCTGCAGCAAATCTATTCCTCACTCTTGATAGCTGGTTTAGAATTACCTTCACTTTGCCTGTTTGACTTGGTTATATCTCTCCTCAAATATGACTCCTCGCCTTATCTAAACTTGCTCATCTCCCCAAACCCCATCCTCATCATTCACTATTCTCTTACTCCACTTAACATACACTTACCATGACCTAAAATTATTTACTTGTTTATTGTCTATACTGCCTCGTAGAATGTAATTTTCATGAAGGAGCAGAGCCTGACACTTAGTAGGCATTCTGTAGTTGTTTCCTCAATGATAATAAAAAGTATAAAAGTACAAAGAATTTTTGGAGAGGCAATAAACTAAAATACAGACCAGTAATAGCAAAATACAATGATAAGTTTACATTATGTCTCAAAGATACTGATTTTTTTCTACATTAACTGTTTAATAGGCTCCATGACTTACTCATACTGAGAGCTAGGTTAATACCCACAACCATGAAGGACAATTAGCAAATAGTGGCTAATTGGTGGCATCTGAGGTCAAGTTTTATCTCTTGATCAAAGATGTCTTCACAAAACAAAAATATTTGGCTTCATGATGTAAAAATGTGTGTTTTGTTTCTTCTATTAATAAGTAATAATAGCCTATAATCAAAACACTTTAGTTTTATAAGAAAAAGTTTATTTGAAGTTAAATAATATGATTTGTGAGTTTATTGAGTTTTAGTTCCTGCTTTAGATATTAATTAATAACTGATTTAGATGTCATCCAAAGTTCATCTTTAACAATTACCAGATTGAAAATAAGCACCAAGTAGAAAATAAATGTGATTCTACTATCTTTAAGATATTCACACCAAGTATGTAACTGTATGGAACATAGACTTATGCAAGCATACTATCATGTTACAAGATGGTACCAGAACATAATGGCACTAACTTGACTATTTTATCCCTCAGCTGAAACGTATTTCCTTATGTTAAGTAAAAATGAAAGCTTTTCATCCAACAAATCATTTTAAGGAAAAAAATGGATGACAAATGCAATTATTTTAGTATTTAAGTTTTATGTTTCAAAATAGTATTTGCTAAACAAATATTCTATGTCATTCCTTTGGTTTCAATCAATGTAAGATTATAGGGAAATTACCCATTCTACAAGTGGAACATCAAGTCTAGGTTTAAATTTATTTCTTAATCATCAATTTAATATCAAGTGTTAATTTTTTAAAATGTAAAATTCTTGAAAGAGTAGCAGTCCATATGTAGTTTTTAGAGGATGTATTATTAAAACCAAGCATTCCAGGAACGGACATTAATCAAAGAAAAGAGTTTCTAAACAAAATATTTAATACTTAAAGTAGTAAACATATGAGGGAGGATATAGGAACTTCATCATTTTTTATTAATATGTCCAAACATATAAATAACTTGTAAGCCTTTCTAAAATACAGAATTATTATAACATTTCTAAACACCTTTTGGAAAGAATGGGATACAGGTTCATGAAATTATTTGGATATAGGTTGGTGAAATTATTTTTACTATGACAAATTATTTTCCAGGGATGAAGACAGACTTAATAGAAGACAGGAATTCATTAGTCAGTACCTGAATTCTCAAAACTGGTTTCATCAAAAATACTAGAATCCAGATTTCTGAAGCACATGTCCAGATTTGAATGACCTAATTGAGGAATGCTGTCAAATCTGTTCCTTCTGTGAAACTCTTTTCATGCTTCTTCTCAGGTCTCTTTGTTTCTGGCCAGTGAAACAGTCATGGACACAGAACTCTTCCATGTATTATCTCTATTGGAAACTTCAGAAGGTGAACTATAGGCCAATATGCATCATCTGCACAACTAGGAAGGATATATAACCTTTTTTCCTACAGGATTGATACCATTTGGTCACCTGAGTGAAGGAAGTCTTTTTTTAAAACTCAAATTATCATTTTGGTTTTGACATTTTGTTTTCTTTATTAATATATTTTGTGATTTTCGTTTAAAATACTGTAGAATAAGCATTGTTGTGTGTGTTTTCTGTGTCTGTGCATAAGACATGTAAGTCAATTTTGATTTATACCTTTGGGACAATTAGCATTAAAATACCTTAATCAAGACCCAACACTTCAGGCACTTCAAACATTGTTTAGAAATCTACAATGGAGTGGTATTAATTAGCATAATGAATGTTGGATATGAACTTCTAACAGCAAAATGAAGAGTGCTAAAGTGTTAAGGATATACAATTAGAAAAGTTGTAGCAGCTTCATTGTTATTATGCAAACAGAGAATAATAATTTGGCACAATAGCTTAATATATTTAAGGCAGGGTTTGGATGGTCTAGCTCAGTGGTACATTATGTCTAACCAAGTAATGGCAGGCGAAATGCTTAATACTGTTCAGCAATTGAGAATAAAAAGCAATTGCAGCAATTTATTAGAGTAATTTAATGTCTTTTAGTTTTAAATATACTAACAAAATAAATACGCCAACAAAAACCATAAGAAACTTTTATTTTTTATTTTAAAATTTTTCTAGCAATTCACTATTAATTTTTTGTTTTATTTTACTTAAGTATTAATCTGCAAAATATTGGGGGGAAAGGTACATTGAGGAACACTATCCAAGCTAGTTGCTAGTCTTATACCCTCACAGCTACCCTAAGTAGACACTGTTGGTTCTGCCATCATAAAAGAAAGACCCTTTGATGCATGTAGCTGTCACGTTGCCAGAAGGCTAAGGGTGATTTTATGACCAGTTCCCTCCCTCCCTTCATCCTTCCTACCTTCTTTCCCTTCCTTCTTTCTTTTCTTCCTTCATTTCTTCTATATAATATTAATATATTTGGTAAAATTTGACCTTTCAAACATAATGCAACAATCTTCAGAATTAAATTACATTTTAATGTAATTTCCCTTCTTGTGTCCAGATTGTGGGGGAATGCATGCACCCCATATTTATCAAAAGAAATTCCTAGTTGCTAAAATGTCAAATGAGCTCAGTTTTTCCATTTCTTTCCCCAGTTCAATCATGCCTTTTGCCAGTTCTCCTATTTTGAAACCCATGTAATTTGTATTTCCTGTTTTTTTTTTGTTTGTTTTTTTTTTTTCAAATGCTCAGAGGTATAGACTCATTACTAGGAAGAAAAGTATGACCATACATAGTCTTTGTGCAGGGCAGAACTACATATGAGGTTATAAAAGATACACAAGGAACTTTCTCCAGGGAGTTATAACTAAATCTTTACTTCCACCTGCCTTGCTTGTCAATTAGCCAGAACATGACCAAAATGGCACTGGGCAAATGTGAACAATTCAATACTGACCATAAACTCACAATAAAAAACCACTCACCCTTGGCTTTGGTAGAGATTTGTTTTAGCAGTACTTTCAAATACAAAGGATAATAACATGTCAATAACATCTGGCAGGAATCCCAGATTCAACTGCTATCTAATCTTGTTTTAACTTCAAGAGAAATGAATTTCCTAAAAAGAAACTAAGGCTTTCAGTTGCTGTCTAGAGCAGACTGGCAACTTGACTGATATTCTACATGCAAACTTTAATGATTATCACTTATTTAAAGGTCTGTAATTGCCCCTAGTAGGCTTATGATAAGGGAATCAATCACCTCCCTTTACAGATGTTTCTCAACACATAATAAATTGAAAAATGTGTAATATTTCTATAAAGTGTTTGTTTTAGACTATCTACTCTCCAAACGTGGCTATTTTTGAATCAGTATATTTGTACAACAAAAAAGAAGGTCACTGCTCTGGAATTTAAAGTGATTGAATTATTGCTGCTTTATGGACATCAATTGAGTTTTGCTTTACTTGATATTAGGTATGAAAAGCAGTGAAAATCTATTAACACTCTAATATGACTCATACTATATATATGATCATGGATCTGACCCTTAAGGTATTTGAAAAATTAGAGCTTATTTATCTGACATTAGTATAATAGCTGCCTCATTATATGACAATACTACCTTTTAATAAATTAAAATATTAACTCATAAATCATCTTTTATGTAGTTTTTCTAAATATAAATAAAGGCATAATTATGTAAATTCCAAAAGAGAATTGTTTCAATGGATATCAAGTACATAGTAATTTAGCTCAGAGATTATTATGATATTACAGATATGTAAGATATGCATATATTCATGAAATCAAGTTTCTAATGAATTGTTTATTAATAAAAAACTATTGTTTTAAACTAAGAAGAGTTTTTCTTCCAAATAATGTAGAATTTCTGATTCAACCTAGATTCATAAAGAGCATTTAGTTACTTTTCCAAATATATATACATATATAAATAAGAAGTTGATAGAAACCTAATTCTTAATCCTGTAAGTAATACAAGAAAGTACATTTTTCTTTAATATTGGCTCAAGAAAAATTCTGAGTTTAAAACTTTGTTATGTGATATTTGAAATAAGTCAGCAAATAAAATATAGTAAGAACCTCCACAGCTGACCAGCTCCCTACATTGACCACCAACTTAAGTTGACCTAATTTTTGTAGACCAGACATGCATCACATGTACTAAGTCTGACATTTATATATTGACTGACATTTATATATTGACTTTAAGTTATATTTTGACCATTTGGGATTTGATACACAATATTAATTTACCTTCTATAACTTAACCAGTTGAGACCACTCTACAGCAAGTGGCAGTAGGTGTGGGCTTTGCCCCTTTAGTTGCATTATTTTTTTCTAGTTTCATGTTTTCGTATTAGTATGTGTTGAATTAGGCCTAAGGTTCTATCATTTGCCACTTATTATGAAATATTTTCTATGTGAAGGACTGGTCTGAACTGTAGGCACACTCTACAATTACTAAAAAATTTTACAGTTGATTCAGACATCATGGCCCAAAGGAAGAACTCAAAGATCTGGCATTTAAGGAAAGAGTTGATCTACATTTTCTATAAAGCAGCATATGAAGAAAGAATGGCAAATGTTTGGGTGTTAGTTAGCAAGACAACTGTTAGCAACACCCAAAAATGTAAACATGAGTACTTGGAGAGTATGGCAAGGAAAGTGGAGACCTAGAGTGGAAAAGGAGGAAAACTTCCCTTAATGAAATCAGTGAAGTCATGTTAAGCTGGTTTAAACAAATAAGGGAAGTTAACACTCAAAACTCTGGGGTGATAATCCAAGAAGTGGCTAAAAAATTCACACAGGAATTTGGGGTGGCAAATTTCCAAGCATCGAGTGGTTGGCTCAAGAAATTTAAAACTGTAACATATGAGCTCTCATAGACTGTCTTATGTGGTGAATCTAATGTAGTTCCAGTAGAAGTTGTGGACAAGTTCATCAGAAAGTTCACAGACTTCACCAGAGGCTTCAAAGATAATGACATCTTCAATGCTGACAAGTTCAGACTCTTTATCAAGATGATACCTGACAAAAGTCTCATCATGAAGGGTGATAAATGTAAGGGCTGAAACTTTGCAAAGGACATTTCACAGTTCTTATTTGCACTAGCTCAGCCAAAGAGAAACTAGTGCCCCTGGTGATTGGTAAATTGGCAAATCCACACGCATTCAAGAATATAAAGTTGGACGACCTCCCTGTTATTTGGAGATCAAACAAATGCTCATGGATGACTGGTGCCCTATTTGAGGAGTGGATAAGGGATAGGGACTGAGAAATGAAGAAGAAACAATCTATTCTACTGACAGTAAACAACTGTTCTAGCCACCAGCAGGTGACTCATCACATAAATGCAACACTGAAATTTCTGTCTCCAAACATGACCTCAAAAATCCAACCCTGTGACTAAGCCATCATTGAATCATTTAAAATCCACTACTGAGCCCAGTCCTATGGGGGTCATTACTAAAACACAAATCTGTGGTCTACCTGTGCAAGCAACTTGAGTTGCTACCTCAGTTAATGTTCTGGATGCTGAACTCTGTATCAGTTCTGCCTGAAATAAAGTTCAGCCAGAAATGATAAAGCAGTGTTTCAAGAAAGGGGATTTGTCACAACCCCAAAGCATGTTTAGACCCCATCAAACAGTCCATCTACCAAGGTAGACTTGAAGAACAAGATTTTGAAGATTTTGTTGCAATGGGTGATGAGGGAGCAACCTGACCCTGACCCAGAAGCAATTTCCCAAGTGATATTGACCAAAGTACAGACCAGCATAAAAGTGCATGAAGCAGCTGATGAAGTAGAAGAAGCAAGTGGGGATGACACATAAACTGTAGAGACTCCAAAAGTATAGAATATCGGAGATCTGATAATGCAATTAACATCATTTGCTGCGTAAAAATGCCCAGGTATGCTGAGTGGTATAGACAGTGTTGAGAGTGCATTCTCCACTTTTATTTGTAGTAAGAATTAAAAAATGGAGCAAGATTGGCTCTGAATGATTAAACCATGAGAAAACAGTAAATGTATAGATTTTGTGTGATACTGTACATACAATTTTACTGTGTTTTGATTATGTATGATTTGGTATGATATGCTCTAATAAGATTTATATAAGAAAATAAAGTACATGTATATATCAATCAGTACAGTAGGCCAAATTCCTTTTGTCAGTAACTATCGTATGTTGACCAGTTGTTACAGTCCCTTATGTCATCACTTTATAGAGGTTCTACTGCAATTTAAAATTATTTTAATACAAATATTTATGGTGAGAGACCATGACATTTTATAACATATGGATAGATGCAAAGCACTCAAAGGAAGAATTGCCAGTCACAATGTGAATAGCCAGCTTTTAAATGAGTCATATTTTCTTAACCATTAAAAGTCACATTGTAAAGTTAGATCAAACAATAAGTTAGGGTGGACTAAATTAAATTAAATCCCACATGGATAAGCCCTCATAGTTTACCAATAACTTTCATAGGTATTGTTTCATTTTATATCAAAAGCATTAAAAGGTAAATAACTAAAGTAAGTGGGTATCTTTTCCCCTTATTGGAAAAAGCCAATGCTAAGATAGGTAATTGATCTGAGGATTATCACACAGCTGGGATGAGGTGATGCGAGACACTTTTACACAATCACTCCCCATATTCTTATGTGTCAGGAAATGTACATATTTACACTGTGATTGTGATTAATAATCCTAGTCCTTGACCCAATGCTAAATTAATCTATTCCATACAAGTTGTAGTGTCAGGAGAATAGTCAAAGAATTCAAGGTAGCTGTGAATACAGAGAGTAATTTTAGCTGTCTCCTCTTTGCTTAAACACTTTAAGCATTGTTTAGATAGTTTTATCTAGATTAACTATCTTAATATGCCATCCCTTTATCACTAAAAACTCTGGGAAAAATATGATATACATGTCTGTGTTTTCAGGAATTCTTTTTCCTGTGACTCCCCGACCACTAAACAAACAAAATACAATGGAATCCTTAGAAATGAGGAGAGGTAATGGATGGCTAAAGTACCTATACTCGAAGTGAAAAAATAAAGTACAAATGAATGAATGAAAAAACTGACTGCCAGTGAAAAATTTTAACATTGATGACTCCCATCAAAAACTTGAATCTAAAAAGTCAATTTTAACAAATTGAGAAATTTCACAAATTAAGATATAAAAATTAAAACTTTAATCTTATCTTACTTATTTAGAAAAGATGCCTGCCTTTCATTCACAGAGGTTTTCATTGTCAAATAAAGATTAAACATTCCATAATAAATCGCAGATAAAATTTTACATTATGACACTTAAACTTTTTTCTCAACATTTGTGTAGAGTTGAAATTTTAGTTAAGTATGATTTCTTTTTTGACACAATGACAGGATTAAGTATCAAAACACCTTCTTCCCTCCCATTCTTTGTATTAAAAAGCAAAGCAATATGGATGTGATACAATAATTATTAATAAAACAGCTTTCCCAAAGTATGTTCCACAAGATGTTAATAGTTAAGATTTAACCTGGATTGAGTTGGAACATACTCTTCTTAGTAAAACATTACAAGAATGGAGAAGCAAGAATACAATGTAATCAATTCTAATATGAAGACACTAGATGATCTAATACAAGGTGAGGGGTAGGGGAATGAGGGATAGGGAGAGAGAAGGAGGGGAGGATGGGTGGTTATGGTGTATGGCACACATTTTGGGGGCAGGACACAATTACAAGAGGGGCTTTACCTAACAACTGCAATCAGTGTAATCTAATTCTTTGTTCCCTCAATGAAACCCAAACAAACAAACAAACAAAAAATAAATAAATAAATAAATATAGCAATAATTGTGTAAAACTGAATGTGAAAGTTGTCTTTATTTCAGGATCTTAATAATACATGTGGTCACTAAACTCCTACTTTTTCTGGAGTACATTGTAGGACCACGTTTCAGGACTACAAGCCAGGAAATGTTTCCCTAAGGAAAGGGTCTAGCTATTCTGTCCGCCACAGTCATAACCACAATTCTGAAACGTGGTCAGGGCTGATATACTGAAATTGTAACAAAGCTTCTCTGTATGTTCTGGGTTGCCTTGCTGCTACTGCTGGGGACTACTGTCTCCTAAAATAGGGAAGAATTTTATGTTTACTAACAGATCAAGGGTATGTCCTAGTTCCATTTACAGTGATTGGTTTTTTTATTTTTTACTTTTTTATTTTTTAAAACAGCTTTATTGAGCTACAGTTGACATATAAT
This sequence comes from Loris lydekkerianus, assembly GCA_963574355.1. NCBI lineage: Eukaryota > Metazoa > Chordata > Mammalia > Primates > Lorisidae > Loris > Loris lydekkerianus. The sequence goes on along the minus strand of CAUYPK010042473.1, from coordinate 153 downwards.
AAACTGTATGTATTTAAAATGTACTATTTGATGTCTTGACATATGTATATACCCATAAAACCATCATCACAATCAAGATAATGAACATATTCATCATTCCCCTGGTTTCTTAGATTCCATTTATAATCTCCCTCCTGCTCTTCAAACAGGCAA
>CAUYPK010042470.1:0-35745 GCA_963574355.1 Loris lydekkerianus | reverse complement strand
AATAGGGATTGCATTAAAATTGTATATTGCTTTGGGTAGTATGGACATTTTAACAATGTTGATTCTTTCCAGCCATGAGCATGGTATGTTTTTCCATTTGTTAACATTTTCAGCTATTTCTTTTCTTAGAGTTTCATAGTTTTCTTTATAGAGATTTTTCACGTCCTTTGTTAGATAAACTCCCAAATATTTCATCTCCTTTGGCACTACTGTGAATGGAATAGAGTCCTTAACTGTTTTTTTAGCTTGACTATTGTTAGTATGTATAAAGGCTACTGATTTATGAATGTTGATTTTGTAACCTGAGAAGATGCCGTATTCCTTGATCACTTCTAAGAGTTTTGTAGTAGAATCCCTGCTGTTTTCCACATATACAATGATACCTGCGAAGAACGAAAGTTTAATCTCTTCTGACCCTATATGGATACCCTTGATCACCTTTTCTTCTCTAATTGCGATGGCTAAAACTTCCATTACAATGTTAAAGAGCGATGGAGACAATGGCAGCCTTGTCTGGTTTCTGATCTGAATGGAAATGATTTCAATTTAACTTCATTCAATACGATATTGGCTGTGGGTTTGCTGTAGATGGCCTCTATCAGTTTCAGAAATGTCCCTTCTATACCTATTTTTTTAAGTGTTCTGATCATGAAGGGATGCTGGATATTATCAAGAGCGTTTTCTGCATCAATTGAGAGAATCATATGGTCTTTGTTTTTTAATTTGTTTATGTGCTGAATTATACTTATAGATTCACGGATATTGAACCAGCCTTGAAACCCTGGGATAAAACTGACTTGGTCATGATGTGTTTGATGTATCACTGAATTCTGTTTGTTAGGATCATGTTGAATATTTTTCCATCTATATTCATTAGTGATATTGGTCTGTAATTTTTTTGATGTGTTGCTGGATTCGGTTTGTTAGGATCTTGTTGAATATTTTTGCATCTATATTTATTAATGATATTGGTATATAATTTTCTTTTCTTGTTGGGTCTTTTCCTGGTTTGGGGATTAGAGTGATGCTTGCTTCATAGAATGTTTTGTTTACTATACCTTCTTTTTCTACATTTTGGAACAGGTTGAGTAATATAGGTACTAGTTCCTCTTTAAAGGTTTGGTAGAATTCTGACATGAAGCCATCTGGTCCCGGGCTTTTCTTTTGAGGGAGATTTCGTATGGTTGATGCTATTTCAGCACTTGATATGGGACTGTTCAAGATTTCCACATGATTCTGGCTAAGTCTTGGAAGTTAATGTGCTTCCAAGTATTGGTCAATTTCCTTCAGATTTTCATATTTCCAAGAATAAAGTTTCCTGTAATATTCATTAAGAATTTTTTGAATTTCTGAGGAGTCTGTGGTTATTTCATCTTTGTCACTTCTGATTGATGAAATTAGAGGTTTTACTTTTTTTCCTGGTTAGGTTAGTCAAAGGTTTATCTATTTTATTGATCTTTTCAAAAAACCACCATTTTGATTTATTTATCTGTTGTATAATTCTTTTGTTTTCAATTTTATTTAATTCTGCTCTATTTCTGGTTATTTCGTTTCTTCTACTGGGTTTGGGGTTGGAATGTTCTTCCTTTTCCAGTTGCTCGAGATGTCTCATTAAGTTGTTAACTTCCTCTCTTTACATTTACTTGTGAAAGACTTGTAGTGCTATAAATTTCCCTGTTAGAACTGCCTTTGAGGTATCCCAGAGGTTCTGATAATTTGTGTCTTTATTGTTGTTTTGTTACAAAAATTTGGCGATTTTTTTTTTCTTTTTTTTAAAAAAAAATTATTTTATTTTATTTTGTTTTATTTTATTTATTAGTATTAGATCATAGCTGTGTACAGTTATGCGATCATGGGGCACCATACACTGGTTTTATAAACAGTTCGACACATTTTCATCTCATTGGTTAACTTAGCATTCCTGGCATTTTGTTAGTTATTGTGTGAAGACAATCATATTCTGCATTCACTAAGTTTCACATGTACCCTTGTAAGATGCACCACGGGTGTATTCCCACCAATCACCCTCCCTCTGCCCAACCTCTCCCCTCCCTTCCCTCCCTCTCCCCCTTTCCCATATTCTTAGGTTATAACTGGGTTATAGCTTTTCTAAAAAGCCATAAATTAGTTTCCTAGTAGGGCTTGAGTACATTGGATACCTTTTCTTCCATTCTTGAGATACTTTACTAAGAAGAATATGTTCCAGCTTCATCGATGTAAACATGAAAGAGGTAAAGTCTCCATCTCTCTTTACAGCTGCATAATATTCCATGGTGTTCATATACCACAATTTATTGATCCATTTGTGGATCCATATTTGCAGGTTATGTCTCCGACAAAGGTTTAATAACCAAAATCCACAGAGAACTCAAATGTGTAAGAAGAAAAGAACAAGTGATCTCATCTCAGGCTAGTCAAGGGACTTGAAGAGAAACTTCTCTGAAGAAGACAGGTGCATGACCTACAGACATATGAAAAAATGCTCATCATCTTTAATCATCAGAGAATTGTAAATCAAAACTACCTTGAGATACCATCTAACTCCAGTAAGAATAGCCCACATCACAAAATTCCAAGACCAGAGATCTTGGCATGGATGTGAAGAAAAGGGAACACTTCTACACTGCTGGTGGGAATGCAAATTAATACATTCCTTTTGGGAAGATGTTTGGAGAACACTTACAGATCTAAAAATAGATCTGCCATTCAATCCTATAATTCCTCTACTAGTTGTATACCCAGCAGACCAAAAATCACATTATAACAAAGATATTTGTACCAGAATGATTATGGCGGCTCAATTCACAATTGCTAAATCATGGCAATTTCCTTCTTAATCTCATCTCTGACCCAGCTATCATTCAGCATAAGGTCATTTAACTTCCATGTTTTTGTATGAGTATGCAGATCCCTGTTGTTACTGAGTTTAACTTTTATTCCATGGTGGTCCGAGAATTTGCAAGGAATAATTTCTATTGCTTTAAATTTACTGAGGTTAGACTTGTGACCTAAGACGTGATTTTTGAATATATTCTGTGGGCTGATGAGAATATGTGTATTCAGTTTTTTTGGGATGAAATGTTCTATAGATGTCTGCTAAATCCAAATGTTGGATGGTTAGGTTTAAATCTACAATTTCTTCGCTCAGCTTCTTCTTGGAGGATCTATCCAACACTGCCAAAGGAGTGTTTAAATCTCCGACTATTATGGAGCTGGAGGAAATCAACTTGCTCATGTCTGTTAGAGTTTCTCTTATAAATTGAGGCGCATTCTGGTTGGGTGCATACATATTAATAATCGAAATCTCATTATATTGAGTATTACCCTTAACAAATATGAAGTGACCATTCTTATCCTTCCTTACTTTTGTTGGTTTAAATCCTATTATGTCTGCAAATAGAATTGCAACACCTGCTTTTTTCTGATTACCATTTGCCTGAAAAATGGACGACCATTCTTTCACACTGAGTCTATATTTATCTTTTAAGGTAAGATGTGATTCTTGTATGCAGGAAATATCTGGCCTGAGTTTTTGTATCCAGTCAACCAACCTATGCCTTTTTAGAGGACAGTTTAAGCCATTCACATTAATGGAGACTATTTATAAGCCTGGTGAAATTTTGGGTATTGAGTTTTTCGAAAGTCCAGTGGACATTTTTAATTTTTTTGCCACTGTGGAAGTTGGAGTTTGATCAAAAGTGACTGAGTGAGTTTACTTTTGTGGTAGAGGATTGGGCTCATCATTATGGAGGATAGGTCTGAGAATATCCTGAAGAGCTGGTTTGGTTATGGCAAATTTCTTCAACATATGAATGTCATTAAAGTATTTAATTTCTCCATCAGAAATGAAACTCAGTTTAGCTGGATACGGGATCCAGGGTTGAAAGTTATCTTGTTTTAGGAGATTAAAAGTCAATGATCATCCTCTTCTGGCTTCAAAAGTTTCAGCAGAGAGATCTGCAGTCATTGTAATATTTTTCCCTGTGTAGGTAATGGATTTCTTATGTCTGGCTGCTTTGAGAATTTTCTCCTTCATATTAACTTTAGTGAAGTTAATTATGATATGCCTGGAGGATGTCTTATTCGGGTTGAGTAGTGCTGGGGTTCTGAAACTGTCTGCTATCTGAATTTCAGAATCTCTTGGCATGTCTGGAAAATTTTCTTTCATAATTTTATGGAGAAGGGCCTCTGTATTTTGCAAAGCCACTTCATCACTTTCAGGGATTCCAATCGTTGGATATTAGCATTCTTTGAATTATCCCAGAGCTCTCTGAGAGAATGATCTGGTTTTGCTCTCCATTTCTCTTCCTCTTTGAGAGTTTGGGAGTGTTCAAATGCTTTTTCTTAAATGTCAGAAATTCTTTCTTGTTCTTGCTCCACTCTGTTACTGAGTGATTCTGCTGTATTTTTCAGATCTTTGAGGGCTGCAAATTCTTTCTTCAGCATGTCAAAATCTTTGGTGGTTTTGTCTTTAAATTCATTAAATTCCTGAGACAACTTTTGAATTTCTCCACAAATTTTTAATTTAGAGTTTTGAATTGCTCCTCAAATTTCTCATTCCAACTTTTCCTCCATTCTGTTAATCTTGTTTGCAATCCAAATTCTGAATTTGATTTCTGACATCTCGGCCAGCTGTTTATGAATGGGATCTTCAGTTACATCTGCCATATCTTTCCTTGGGGGAAGGTTGATCTATTCTGGTTATTCATGTTACCAGAGTTTTTCCACTGATTCCACCCCATGAGTATTTTACACCATTTGACTTTTTCACTAGAGCTTTGTCGAAGACCCATACAGTGCTATGGCCTGAGAATGTGGGGACCTATTTGGTGTGGTGGGGCTAAGTGGCTCTGTCTTGTTTTCAGCTGGTCTCTGTTAGACCCTAGTGAAACAGGGTCTGAAGTCTCAGCTGTGGAGAAATACCTGCAATAAAGTCACCCCGCCTCCCACAGGTAAAATTGGAAAAGGAAAATCAAACCTTCCTACAACCACACACCCAGGGCACCACTTGGATAGACCTCGGGCAATTGGCTCAGTTCAAAATGTCCAAATCAATTAATTGTCTTAGTCAGCACCTGTCTCAGGTGGTAGAGTTTAAAAGGTCTCTGGCAACTAGATTGGAAGGATCTGCTGACAACTCAAATATGACTTGCTTTTGTGCTCTGTGAAGTCAGGGGGACCACCCAGAAAATAGATTCGTCTGAGAAAGTTGATGCCTCCTTCCCCACCTTGCACCTCTGTCACACCCAGTCACTAATAACCCTGCAGGACTGTGATCCAGTTGCCTCCAATGAGGAGATACTCCAGGGGTCTGTACCTGCCTGAATCACAAGGAAATCTGTGTCTTCTCAGCCAGGCCGCTGCTCTCTGCCTCTATCCAGCAGGGGGAGGTGAGGCCTGAAAACCTCGGGTGCTTGATGAAGGCTGGGGGTGTTCACTCAGTTCTAGCCCCACCCCTGATTAACGTTACTTACAGAACAGAATAACTTTGTGGGAATTTGTTTCTGCCCCTGATCAATTCTCCTGTAGAAGAGAAGCTGTTTTGAGTTCCCAGATCCTGTGCCTCAAGCCCTGTCTGTGCTTTTGTACGGTCTTAGCTGTTTGTATTTGCACCATGGTTACCTGTCCGATCCAGCCTGTGCCTGCCCTCCTTTGTTTATGCTGATGGTCCCCTGGGGGCCAGGTGCATCTTAGGCTCAGTAAAGCAGTTCTCCGGGTCAGCCTGGGAATCTCCTGGCTCTGCCTGTGCGTTTTCTAGTCCCTGCGCTCCACCCAGGCCAGTACTACCGTAGGCAATCCCTTTACTCATGGGGCCTGCATTTCTGTCCCAGATCTGTTCCATGGTGGTTGCTACCTGAGAAGATGCCCGGCCTTCTCTGTTTGCCCAGAGAGACAGGGGTTGTGACTTCGGAATATCCGGGCATGAGCCCTTTTGTTGCCAAAAATGACTGTTGCTCTATACCCTGGGGCACCACTGCTCTGGTGTGGTTTCCCCTCAGCCGACTGTCCTCTTCTCACTCCTGTGTCGCAGAATCAGCACTGACCAGCTGCAGTCCAGGCCCTGTCCACACTCCTCAAGAAATCACCCAATAATCTCGACTCCTTGGGGCCAGACCTCAGAGTGAGAGTGGAGGGGAGTGTTGGGAGCTCAGAATTGCAAGTAGAGAATATATACAGTTTTATACAGTTTTATGCCTGGCAGGAGAACTCCATGGTACCCTAGTAGGGGAGGTAGGTCCAGTTGTTAGAGAGTCTCTCCCATGGAGTATACTAGGAGGACCTTTGAACTCTGCTTGTTTCGTTTGTGGGGCACTGTGAGCCGTTCTCATGGGGGAGGGGACTCCAATCCACTTGGTGATGGATTTTGTACTTTTTGCTTGTATCCTTGGGGTCACAGGTTGCCTCAGTGGGGTTGATGTGCGTTCTTCAACCTTCTCTCATGGTGAAGCTCAAATCCACCAGGTTACTTGCTTAATTTTTGTCCTTTAAGTCTCCTTCTGGACGGGAGCCTCTCTGGAAAGGTGGCTTCAGTCAGACATCTTTTCTCCACCCCCGCATCTTTGTCAATTTTAATGTAACTAAGAGGTGTTCATTTGTGTGTAGATTGATTTCATTTATTATAATAGAATACTGAATGTGAAAAGCCTTTTATTTTCTGTCCGTATCCTCTTTGAAGTAAAGCAGGAAAATCAGAGTGGAACCAAAGGCAGACTTACACACATGTGCAATTAATATGCATTTGGAAGTTTATTTCTTGACTTTGGCTTTGTGTATACTAGATATTTCCTATCTCTCCCCACACCACAAATTGGTCAGGAGCACTGTAGTGGAGGGGTCATTCATGGCAGTCTCTGTTTAAGAAATAAAATCCACTCTGAGGGCAGGTAGTGGTGGGAAGGGCATGTTTTGGGGCAGTGGAAAATGTGCCGCCCTGAGCAAAAGGACACTTGACTTCTTCTTAATGTGCCATTTTCTGACCCTAAGGCAGTTATTAATATTGAACCATAACCTGAGGACTAATTTTCTGAATTGAAATGGTGTCCATGACTCAAAGATTTTGTGAGGACCAAATGAGAATTGATGTTATGGTGCTTCTGTAGGCTGTAAGGTCTACAAGTAATATCAATCAATAAAGTAACACAGATGTTGACCACTTGGTATTTCACTGTTTCCAAAGAAGTCATTAACATTTCCTATATTATTATAGTAGAGGCTAAGCTACAGCAACAAAGAGACCTGCAAAGATAGTGTTTTAAATAAGATAAAAATTTATTTCTTTTTTATGGAAGAGGCCAAAGGGAGGCAGAAAGACTAGGGTCAGTGGACAGGTGGGATATTGTCTGTAGGTCCAAGGCTATCACCGTTCCAGCTAGGGCCCAGGGGAGGAGTGTATAAAGGGCAAGCCGCTTGTCTTTAGGGTGGGGATCCCTGGAGGTTGCATACACCATTTCTGTTTGTATCTCCTTGGTTTGAACTGAGTCACATGTTCACAGACACAGCCTGGGAAAAATAATCTCTAGCTCAGGAGAAATGAATCCAGCTGGAACTAAGGAAGAATGGGACATATTTTTAAAAGAAATAAGGGAAAAATGTATGATGAGGAGTTCACTGGTGTCCAACAATTTGAGATGTGTTTTACTATGAAGGTCTGCTAAGCTGTATTTATAGTTTGACTTGCATTTATCTATTGCCTTGATACATAGTGGACCATACAGCTTTTTAATGCCCACCTGTGCTGTATGTCTATATTCCATCACTGTTAAATCATATTGATGAACTTTTTAGTGCTGGACACTGTAGCTCACACCTGTAATCCCAATACTTTGGGAGACCAAAGTAGGAGGATTATTTGAGGCCAAGAGTTTGAGACCAGCCTGAACAAATAATGAGACCCTCTCTCTACAATTTTTTTTAAAAAAACAGCCAGTTGTGATGATGTACCCTTGTATTCCTAGCTACTCAGAAGGCTGAAGCAGGATTGCTTGAGTCCAGAAGTTGGAAGCTGTAATTGTACTATTGCACTCCAATCCGGGCAACTGATTGAGAATGTATCTCCACCTGCTCTTCCGGCCCCAAATCATATTGATGAAAAGTTCATACATGGCAGAGTTTATTCAGATATGTTTTCACTATGTAAAGTTTATTAGTCATCATGCTATCATTTATCTCTCCCTTTGTTAGCAAACTTTGGTTGTGACTTTTGTGTTGTGTTAAAATCTTTGACAGCCCGTACGACTTACATACCACAGATGAGCAATGTACCCAAATCCTCCAATAAACATTGATTTTGTGAAATTGTCAATGGTGTGTCTTTGGGAAGGCATTCCTGCTTTATACTAATAGAATAAAAATGAGTATAAAGTAATTTTAGAAAGCTACCGTGATAGTTTGGTAAAATAAAAAAATATATATTTGCTTTCTGCTTTCTAGTTCCTTGTACAGAACTTCAAAAGCCATCGTAGATAGGGGTACTAAAAGAATCTTTTTGTTTTACTATTTAGTCTTTGAACCCTTGTTCCTGACACAGAGCTCCTAAAATCTTTGTAATTTTCCGAGTGATAATGTCAGGCACAGAGCCCCTAAATCTTTTGAAATTTTCTGGGTGATAAGAGCATATTTTGATCTAATGAGATGATTCTTGGTGGGCTCTTGGGTACTGTTAGGATGGGGGCTGGTTGCCAGGGAACCAACCATGTGCTTAGAAGGTTAGAACTTTCCAGCCCCACGCTCCCACTTCCAGTACTGACTGTTGAGTTGATACTAATGGCCAGTAATGTAATCAGCCATGCCTACATAACGTGCACTCCATAAAATCCAAAGGACCAGGTAGCTGAACATGTGGAAGTTCCGGAAGGGTGGCATGCAGGAAAGGGTATGGGAACTCTGTACCCCTTCTCCCTCACCTTGCCCTATGCATCTTTTCCAGTGACTGTTTATCTATATCCTTTGTGGTATCATTTATAATCAAGGGGTAACCCTAAGTACAGTGCTCCCCTGATCTTTGTTAGGTGCTCTAGCAAATTAACCAAACTCAAGGAGTGGGTGGTGGGAGTCCTGTTTTATGACCAGTCAGAATTACTGGTAGCATGCTGCTATAGTACTTGTGATTGGCATCTGAAGTAGGGGGCAGTTTTGTGGGACTGAGCCCTTAGCTGGTGATGTCTGATGCTATCTCTGGGTAGATGGCGTCAGAATGAAATGATAGGATACCCAGTTGGAGTCTGCTGAAGAATTGTTAGCTGGGTGTATAAGGGAAAGTCCCCACACATCTGATGTCACAAGTGGGAAAACAATACTTTTTCTGATATCTTCTCATAACTGCCTAATGTCTCCATGATCATTATAACCTTTTCAATTAAAAAACTTGGGAAGACCATTTGCAGCTGAATAATCTCAGATTCTCTTGTTACAAGCCTAACTATATACAGATAATTCATTTACTCATTCAGTATTTTATGTACCTTTGAGTGCTACTGATGTTCCAAGTACTACGGTAGGTCCTGGAAGATATGAAAACGAAGGAAGATATACTTTGGAGAGTTTGTGGCACATCCAGGGGGACCTGTCTGGCAAATAGACAGACACACAAGATTGGACCTCAAAAAGGTGATCTAGCATGAGATAAATGATTGGGTGTCTGGATTATTGGTGGCAGTTGAAACTCTAGTAGTTAATGAAATTTTCCAGTAAGAAGTAAAAGAGGGTCTACAGCTTATTCTTGAGGGGGATTAGGGTGGGCCTGGGGCTAGGGCTGGGTGGGAGAATGACAGGACTCTGGAGACGACCACAGAGAATACCAGAGAGGGAGAGAGTATGACTTTAGAATAGCAAGACACTGGTTATAAGGTAAGGACCAAGCAAAATTGTGAGATTCCACCTTGTGGGGGCCATCGATGGCCCTAATGGAGCAGTTCCACAGTAGAATTTGTCCTAGAAGCATGAATAACAAAGAGGGATTGGAGGTGACTAATGTAGAAATGATGGCAGTGGGACAGATCTGTTATGGATGGGACTCCTAAATTGATTGGTTTGTGGTGTTTAACATTTAAAAATGTCTTCTCAAAAGAATTTATGTTGGAATAGATGCTAGTTAAGTATGAGAATCCTTTCTATTTATTATCTTGTTTGTATAATTCCCAAAGTTGGGTACATTTTAGTTTTTTACTTTCACCATGCAGATACACCTTTCTTTAAGATAATAAGTGATGCCGTCCTCAAATTATTTTGTTATGGTAGTTAGTCATTTGTTGATTGTGGAAATTCCTGCAGCCAGTGATATTTTTATTGAATTGAACAGCTGGCCTCCTCATGGTGCTTCTTTGCTCAAAGGTGAATTGGGAATTTTATATTAGTAGTCAAGAAATTGCTGGCAAGATTTCATAAGCTGTGCTGTAAGTTATGCTGATTATAATATGCAGATTATTTGGAGGGATTTTTGGATGTCTGCAAGCTTTCATATGCTATTATATTTCAAACTTCACTTCAGATGAATGATACATAAGATCTTCACATCATTAGAATTCATTTATAATGAGCTTCTTTCACTAACTGACCTATTTCAGACAAAAGGAGATTCACATGCAACAGGCTTATGCTACACAGATATGCAATGTTCAGTCTATCTACAAACCTCTAATCACTTTAAATGTTTCATACTAATTGCCCTGAAACATGTGCATTAAAAGAAGTGAAAGGCAAACTTCCTGAAATACATCTTTAAAATTATTCTAATTTGCATAAGTTTTAGCCAAGGAACAGATGTCTTTTTAATGCTGTACCTTTGTAACATTTTCAAAACATTATATAAATATGACTTGGTGTAACTCAGTGACCCTCCATCCCTCTGATCCTACTTTTGGTGAAATGTTTTCATTAGAACACTGACAAGGGCATGAAGAAACCAACTTAGGTTTGGAATAATATCATGGAAATGCCATATTTTAAATCTAGCTTTTTAAAATTTAATTTTAATCAAATCTGTGGGGAGGTTATTTTCGGGGGCTGTATTTTTTCTAAAATAATATCCATCACTTAAAATTTTTATAGTGAACATATAGTGTTTTAAAACTATAGAAAGAGAAAAGTACATGGAAGAAAATTAAATTAACCTATAATATTACCGTATACTCTTTGCTTTTACTTTTAATCTTTCATATATGTTTTCTAAATTGTGATAAGAACTGTGTAGTTTTTCATCCTACTTTCAATTAACACTGTATAGTGTTTTCTATTGTATTATATATATTTTAATTAGGTTTTAAAATAAATACATATTTGTATAAATAAGTACACTTTATTTTAATTTTTTCTGTATTTTTAGAAACTTAGATATATCTAGGTATTTCATATTGTCACAAACATTTTGATAAACATCAATTGCTTTAATTTGATTATTTCCTCAGAATGATTTCTGGACAAGAAGTTTTAGTACCAGAGGTGAATGGATCTTTTAAAATCACACCATGTAGTATTAGCTTGCTGTCCTCAATTGCATGTGTGTAGGCAAAGCATACTCTTGTACTTTTAAGCCTTTTTATAAAGCCAAAAATAGAACAATAATTTTTATCTCTATGTACAAATCTTTCTAGGAGTTTTATGTTTATTTAATTTCATAATCACATCTCTCAGACATCTGTTTGGCTGCCTTAACTTATTTTTGAACATCTTTATATTGTGAATTCCGTGATTATATTCTTTTCTCAGGTATTAGATATGTTCATATTCATATATACAAATATAGATGTACATATACGTACCTGATGTATATTTATACAGGTGTTTGATGAACTCACAGATACTTTTAAGTAAGTCAAGTAGGTTACACATAGATATCTTTAAGTTTTAATTAAAGTAAGTACTACATTTTCTGAATTGATAATTACTTGAAAATATTGCTTTTTGTTACACAGGAGCTACTTGACTGACAATGACAATAACATTTATGGTTTGTCTATGTTTCTAATTTCAGCGGGCATTTGGGGTGCCTTGAGGCTATGGAGCCAGTCTTTTTTTGTTCCTTATTAGGCTGTAAGCATTCAAACAGGTCTTCCCCTACCCCACTTTTTTTTTTTTTTTTTTTCTTTAATTCAACCATTGTGTCAGTAGGTTCCGTATATACTCGAGTATAAGCCGAGTTTTTTCCAGCAGAAAATTTGTGCCGAGTTTGGGTTTTTCAGCACAAATTTTATGCCGAAAAAACTCAGCTTATACTCGAGTATATATGGTATGTGGATCCTTTGCTGTTAACTCTACCTGGTATATTTTAGCTCTTTTGCTGGGCCTAAGTCCTTTTGTTCCCCATTCCAAAATGTTTTTTAATCATCCTTTTGTTTATTGTTTATGTTCCATTAATAAATCTTATCGAATACTCAAAAGCTATAATTGTTAGACCAATCAACATTTTCTGATGCTGTATCAATCGTGTCTATCCGTTTTTACCTTTATCCTTTGATGAGCAGATTCCCCTCATCGGTGCTGTCTGTGTTCTCATTGTTAACTCTACTATTATATCTAATGTGGGTCTTATAATTCTAAGGAAATCTAGTAGGATAAGATGTTCATCAAGTCAGTAAATACAGTTTTAATAAAGTCTTTCTTTGTGCTGATTGAGGTAGGAAGCATGCTCTGGGTAAAGCAAGGCTTGGGGAACTGACTTTTTTGTGAATAATGTGTTACAAACAGTGGACACTGACACCAAAGAAAATGGGGATATGTGTTCTTTATTTTTCCCCACATTGCAGTATGCTTAGCTCAATTATACATATTCTTAAGTTATTATACAATAACTTACACCACAGAGATAGGAACAGGGTTAGTAAACATGCAAAGGCTTTTTCTAAAATGCTTTCCTGTCTTTCTCATAACTAATTTTCAGAGTCACACCCTCTTCTATGAGGACCGTTTCCTTCCTCTTCTCCTATAACACTTTTTCATGGGTTCCATGTTGTATTTTTTCATTTTATTCTGAAATGATCCGTCGAGCCCTTTTCTTTCTGCCTGTGCAGACATGTTGGCATACTGGCGTCTCCATAACAATAACTTTCAGTGGGTAACTGCCACCAAAGTCTTTGAGCCACTGTGCCTATAGCACTGTACTTACTGTGATTTGCCCTCAGGTACACCACTGCCACCCCCATTGCTACTACCCTCCATTTTTTTCTTGGAAGTGAGATTCCCAGAGGGATAGACCAAGGTCCCTATTTGAATAGGGAAGTAACCCTATTTCAATCTTACAAAATATTAGGGTTTTTTTCATTAGGTAACTAACCCTTTCAATTCAGGGGCAAGAAATGATAAATATATGCCTAAGTTCTTTTAGGTAGGGGAAAAAAATGCCTTCACTTAACAAAATGTACATGTATAAGCTTCATGTCTTTTATTTTTTTTTCCTCAAACCATTTTCGTTAGCCTTACGGTGTTTGAATTTGGGGGAGGGGGGTTAAGAGGAAATACCAAAATAAATAGGTAAAACATATCAGATTTTAGTAGCAAGAGTTCCACAGGGAAAATTTAAGCTGAAAATGAGGATAGAATCCATAATCTTAGTTTCAGCGGGCATTTTCAAGAGTTTTAAGATGTATCATAATAATTTTTAAGGAAAATCGGACAAAGCTAATTTAAATGGAAAGCAGCTATTATTGTTATTTGAAATAGCTTTTAAGTGGCAATTCAGTGACAATAATACTTAATGGTTAGAAATCTACATTATTATAAATAGTCTCTGACAAACTACCTATTCTAATATTCAGCAATTATAACCTAAAAGCCATGCGCTTAAAATGGTTGAAGTTTGGTAAGAGAAAAGAAAATGAATAATACCTTCCCTGGGTAAAGTGCTCTGCCTTTTGAGAAGAGGTATACAGGTATAGTACTCTGGAAAGGGCAAAACTGACTATTTGGTAAGTATGATGGTACATACTTTAACTAAAACTGTCTTATTTAATCCTTCCAACACCCTTATTTTTACCTCTAATAAAGACATGAAATTAAAGCTTAGAGAGATTAAATAATTTTACCAGGGGAACAGAGCTAGTTATCAGAACCAGGGTTAAGCATAAGTCTTTTTGATCCTAAAACTCAACATTCATCATCACTACCACTCTCAGCTCAACCTCAGACTTGAACTAATCAGAATGAATAAGACAACAACTCCATCGGCTTTAATCCAAACTGCCTTCTTGGATTTGCACATGAATCGGTCCCTGCCTACCTTTATTTCATTTTAGATTCCATACCACAGTGTCCCTGTTTCTAGCCCCTTACTGGTTTCCTTTCTGTTCCTCCCTCATCACATCCTTGGGCTTTTGCATAAGCTGTTCCCTCTGCTGCAATGTTCTAGCCTCCTCACCTCTGCATGGTCGCCTCTCCTCCAAGTCTTACCTCAACATCATATGCTCAGAACCTCTTCTGACAACTTTGGGTGAAATAGCTGTCCCCCATTGAGAGTATTTCCTACCATCTGTCCTGGTTCTTTCCTTCATAGCATGCAACCAATTTGAAATCAATCTGTTTATCTACATATCTGTCTATATATTATGCCTCCCTTGACAGAATATAAGCTTCTGGAGGACAGTGTTTTTTCCCCCTTTTAGTTATTATTGTATCTACAACACTTAGAACAGCACTTGGTATTTAACAGGTGTTTTAAAAATACAGTAGAACCTCCATAGTTGACCACCTGTCTACAAAGTTGACCTAATTTTCATAGACTGGACATGCACCACATGCACGTATCAGTACAGCAGGCCTAGTTCCTTATGGTGACCACCTCTGTATATAGACCAGTTTGTCATAGTCCCATTGATAGTCAACTTATAGAGGTTCTACTGTAGTTGTCAAATAGGGAATGGATGAATGACTTTGAGATTTGTATGTTTGTATACTGGAACAGTGCTTGTAAATTTTTTTCAGTTGAATGTGTTTGAGAACGAATGTGTTTGATAATGTTGAGTGTTCTCATCATGGTTTAACTTTATCAGGACACTTAAAACCACATGTGTTACAACTTCCTGCAGCAGCAGAGATATTTTAGATTTGGTTTTTAACACTCACAGTGGTCTTGTTAAAATAATTAACTATTCAGTTGTCACCTGAAAATAAGTGTTTATCCAATAAGCATAAGACTTCTTAGCTAATTGTCTCTAACATGATTATAATATTCTAGATTTATAACACTTTTTAACCTAGACAAGGATTTAGTATATCCTCTAGTCAAATTGAAATATTTTGGAAAGGTGGCCGGGTGCAGTGGCTCACATCTGCAATCCTAACACTCTGGGATGCTGAGGTGGGAGGATCTCTTGAGCTCAAGAGTTTGAGACCAGCCTGAACAAGAGTGAGTCCCTGTCTCTACAAAAACTAGAAAAATTAGCCAATTTGTGGTGGGCACACCCTTTCATTTGACTATCTTTCCATGTATTCAGAGGTCTTCTGCAATATAATTTTTAATGGTTGTACATTTTTTAATTTAATTTTTAATTAAAATCATAAATGTATACATTTATGGGGTACAATGTTATGATTTGATATACAATGTGGAATGCTCAAATCAAACTGATTAACATAATCATCACCTCATATATTTTTTGTGGCAAGATATTTAAAATTTAATCTTAGTTATTTTGAAATATACCGTTGAATTGTGCATATTACTTGATATCCCGCCAAATGTCCTCCCTCCTCCCAGCAATCACCCTCTCTCCTCCTACCAATTGCCCTCTCTTCTCTTTGCTAGACTAAATTTGTATTTTATCAGTGTGTTTTTATATATTGGTTTCATAATAGTGTTGAGTATATTGGATGATTTTTTCCCCATTCTTGAGATACTTTACTAAGAAGAATGTGTTCCAGCTCCATCAAGGTAAAGATAAAAAATGTAAAGTCTCTCATGGCTCAATAGTACTCCATTGTATACACATACCACAGCTTGTTAATCCGTTCCTGGGTTAATGGGCATTTGGCTTGCTCCACTACTTGGCAATTGTGAATTGAGCTGCAATAAACATTCTGGTTCAAATGTGTTTGTGGTAAAATGATTTTTGTTCTTTTGGGCAGATACCTGGTAGTGGTAGTGCAGGATCAAATGGAAGGTCAACTTTAAGTTCCTTGAGGATTTTCTATACTTCTTTCCATAAAGGTTGCAATAGTTTGTAATCCCACTAGCGGTGTAGAAGTGTTCCCATCTCTCCACATCCACGCCAGCATCTGCAGTTTTAAGACTTTGGGATGCTGGCTAATCTTATTGTAGTTAGGTGATATCTCAAAGTGTTTTTTCTTTTTTCTTTTTTTTTTTTTTTTTTTTTTTTGCAGTTTTTGGCCAGGGCTGGGTTTGAACCCACCACTTCCAGCACATGGTGCCAGCGCCCTACTCCTTTGAGCCACAGGCACAGCCCTCAAAGTGATTTTGATTTGCATTTCTCTGATGATTAAACATAATGAACATTTTTTCATGTGTTTTTTTTGGCCATTCTGTCATCTTCAGAGAAGTTTCTGTTCAAGTCCCTTGCACACAAATAAATGGGGTTGTTTGTTCTCTTCTTATTTATTAATTTGAGTTCTCTGTAGATTCTACTTATCAGAATCATAACATGTAAAAATCTTCTCCCATTCTGAAAACTTGCAGTGCCCTTAGCTGTGCAGAAGCTTTTTAGTTTGATAAAATCCCAGTAATTTATTTTTGGTGTTGCTACAATTGCTGGGGTGGGGGAGGTCCTTCTCACAAAATATTTCCCAGGCTACTATCTCTAAGTATTTACCTTTTACTCTTTTCTAGCATTTTTAGTTTCTTGTCTTAAATTTAAATCTTTTATTCAGTGAGAATCAATTTGTGTTACTGGTGAGAGGTGTGGGTCCAGTTTCAGTCTTCTACAGATTTCTAACCAGTTTTTCCAGCACCATTTGTTAAATAGAGATTCTTTTCCCCATTGCATGTTTTCATTATGCTTATCAGAGATCAAATGATGTATGTGGCCAGGTTCATCTCTAGATTCTTTATTCTATTCCATAGATTTAACATTTCTATTTTTGTGCTAGTACCATGCTGTCTTGATCACTATAGATTTGTAGTATAGCCTGAAGTCTGGTAGCATGATACCTCCAGATTTGTTTTTATCTCTAAGTATTGTATTGGTTATTCAGGGTTTTTTTCCTGATTCCATATGAAACAAAGTACTTTTTTCAAGTGGTTGTAAAGTATTTTATCATAAAGGTATATCAGGTATTTAAACTATTTCCCATTTTTGAGTAGGTAACAGATTTTTCTTTCTTGTAAACAATACTGTAATTGATAGCCTATAGCTCAGTCTTTGGGTCACTTCTACAGAGAATCAACACCTTGTAGGCCCTTGGTAATATATATTTCATGAATTAATGAATTGATGATTAACTCAGAATTCCTTGTAAAACAGAACTGATATAAGGCCATGAAAATATGACATATAGTGCTTCCAGAAATGGTGAGACACTTAATACTCCTAACAGTACTGTATGATGGTGTTCAGACTAAATATTACTTTTAAACAACATCAACAAAGTCACTGCTTGATCGTCAAATTCTGAGTAATCACCAAAACATTAGTGGAAATGTTTGGGAGCCTGTCAGGGAAAATCTGAGGTGACAATGGGGAAAGTGCCACATGCTCCATCTGATGTACACTGTTCTCTGTTAGTTACACTAGGCTAAAGAGTATTATCTGGAAGAGAATTCGTCCTGTACCTAAAATCAGAGACTGGCAAAGTCTCACCTCCTGCCTGTTTTGTAAATACAGTTTTACTGGAGCACAGCTATACCCATTTGTTTACATGTTGCCTACAGCTGCTTTTAGGCTACCATGGTAGAGGTGAATAGTCACAACAGAGACTGGGTCTGCAAAGCCTAAAATAATTATTATGTAACCCTTTACAAAATATGTTTGTCAACCGCTTTTTTAAATAAGCATTTTTCAAATGAAATCAATGCTGTAACATAATAAATCAGCCAATAAGCATTTACTGAACATTGTGAGGCTTGCTGCCTACTCTCAAGAAAATTAAAATATAATTATGGAAACAAAGCAAAAATACATGTAAAAATCTGTTGCAAAGGGGATTGCAGCATTAGGAGTCAAGCATGTGATGAAGTATGCAAGTGTTGAAGGATTCACACAAGTAGGGGAAAAGGTAGGAGTGGAAAAATGTCAAAAAGTCGCTGAGAGATAGAATGTGAATTAGGCCAAAAATGAAAAGAAGAGTTTGTTTGAGAAAGAATAAAGAAGGCAGGCGTGGTGGCTCACACCTGTAAACCTAGCAATCTGGAGGCTGAGGTGGGTAGATTGCTTGAGCTCAAGAGTTCAAGACCAGAAAGAGTGAGAGCCTGTCTTTATTAAAAATAGAAGAAATTATCTGGGATGCTGTGGTTGTGGCAGGCACCTGTAGTCCCAACTACTCTGGAAGCTGAGGTAGGAGGATCTCTTGGACCTGGGAGTTTGAGGTTGCTGTGGAGCTAGACTGATACCATGGCACTCTGCCACGGGCAATAGAGTGAGACTCTGTCTCAAAATAAATAAATAAATAAATAAATAAATAAATAAATAAATAAAATGAAATAAAAATAAAAAACAAACATAAACAAGGGAAAGGCATAAAGACTTTTTCAAGGGTACATAGGTAGATCTAGGACCAGAAACTCAGGACTGGGCCCTTCCATCATATTACATCAACTCCACATACTTTTCCCTCCCCTCTTATTATAGTAAGTATGCCTATAGGAGCAATAGGTTATGTATAGCGTTTAACAAGAGATCTGCATTTCAGAAGGAAAAAATGTATTAACTGAAGTTCCCAGCATATTTAAACAGTAGCTTTCACGGGTACCTTTGTATTGAAATCATTGCACACTATTCCATCTAAGGCACCTGGGAAGGAGAAGCTGAACCTTATAGGCTAGATCTTCAAACAGAAAGGGGAAGAAATAACAGATTCAGAATGAAACAATATCAAAAGGTTTTACATATTGCTCTAAGTTGGCAATCGAAAGTCTATTGCATATGAACCTCATATTCAGAAATCAAAATTTTAAAAACCTATATATTTTGCTCCATAGTCATTATGTGACAAATGAATTCTTCATTTTTCAGACATGTTTCTTGAAAATAGTTTGATTTACAGAAATTGATTTATTTACACCTTTCTATAGAACAGCATACACCATATCTTTCATGTCTTCTTAGAAGCTAAAGAATTTATTTTCTAAGAGTTAGAAAAAAAGTGAATTTACTATAGTGTGTGTATACATAAATATATACATACACAGGTATGTACATGGAGATGAAGGCACATGTCAATCAGTATATGCAAGTGTCCAGTGAATATGAGATTATATACATATATTCCATACAATTAAAAAATATAGCTTTTACTGCAAATGAGTCATAAGACCACTAACATCAAGGCTTCTAGTGTCTGTTTATTTTCTATGTAGGCAGAAACCTTGGCTTGCTTTTATACAGTAGAACACACAGAGCTTAGTGTAAGGGACCCTGCAATTTAAGTTATTCTTCCCTGTGAATAAGAGGATTTTTATGCGGACTCAGTAAAACTCCAGTTGTCTTCAGTGATTTTTTTTTTTTTTTTAATAAAACACAGGATATGGGGAAAATTGTATTCACCCTCAAACTACTGTGATTATAAATCACAGAGGCATAGACTCCTAAAACTCGGACAAATCTAGGGATTATCTTTTTTTTTTTTTGAATTATTGATAGTTTATTCACATAATATCATTTAGCAAAAAAACCTGTGTTTTTCTTTTCTTTTTTTTTTTAATTAAATCATAGCTGTGTACATTGATATGATCATGGGGCATCATACACTGGTTTCATAGACTGTCTGACACATTTTCATCCCACTGGTCAACACAGCCTTCCTGGCATTCTCCCAGTTATTGTGCCAAGACATCTACATTCCACATCTACCAAATTTCACATATACCCTTGTGAGATGCGCCTAGGGATTATCTTGTTGAAAATATTCCTTGTAAAGACAAGGAGTGTCTCTGGATTCTGTTGACTATCTAATGAGGTTTTATTTGTGTTTGTGCAGGAATACATGGACTCCAATAAATGCATCGAGCACCTGCTCACTCAACTCGAGGAGCAACACAGAAGTCTCTGGAGGTGAGTTAAATTCATGTCTTATTTGTTTGCCTGGGTAGCAGCCTCTATAGTTGTGCTGATTTAAAATATTTCAGTTAGACTAGAAGGTAGAGGGTAGATTAAGTCCTTGTTTAGCTGAAAACTGTTATGATTTTAAGGCACTATAGTCTCAGAAGGGCAAATTTGTCCTTCTGTGGAAACTAGAAACCATATTTTCTGATCTTTGCCTGTGTAAAGATTTTGTTTTTATTTATTTCAAAAATAGAGTATTTCTGCTTAAAAGTTTGGATTCTCTCATTAAAGGGAAATATTTTAAGAATGCTCCTATATAGTTTTTAGTATTTAGTTGTTGTTCTACATGGTGGGTTCTGACACGAGGTGAGGAAATTACCTGAGAATATCTGTGCAGATATATTGGAAATGTAGATTAATATAATCATATTCCCAGTTATTCATTTCCTAGGGCCCATGTGGTCATGTTGTTTACTGGTCCTACTATACGGTTTGAATTCCTTTTCCTAAATTCCAATAGCTCTTGATTTTTTGAAATAAATTTGCTGGTGCTCAGTTACATGATGCTTCACAAGGTACTGAAATGGTTGAATGTCATTACCTTTGTCTCAACAAGCCTGAGTCAGCCCCTAAAGTCCTTTACTTCTTTTTACCTCCTCATAGCATGGAGGAGTGTGCTCTCTGTATACAGAGATGGCAGGTAAATATTTACTAACTCTGTGGCCTCATCCAATTCCATCAGCACTGAGCTCTGTGCCAGACCACGGTACCCCCTTTCTACGCATCACTGTGAGAAATTCCAACAACTTCTTGGGGAAATTCTCTTCCTCAAGAACTTTCAGTTCTTTAATAAAGTGCGGTATATTTTAATTTGTTCTTGTCTTATGGTAGTTTTCCTGCTCAGTATAGATCACTGGTTATAAGAATAGAAAATACTCTATTTCTATACATAGGAAGCCTTCTGGTAAGATACAACGAAAGTTCAATTAAGTCTGTTTGCCATCACCACTTAATTTTATGTAACTTGGTGCCATGTGTAGGAGATTTAGTTTTGAGAACTATAACCTGGTTTTTGATAGTTTTCATTTGTGAGCCAGTGTATTATATGAATAAAATCAACAATAATGCATTGATGGTTGTATGTTTTAAATTATATCTCCCATAGATCTTTTGGAAAATATGTTTTTAAAACTATCTAACTGACATATAATATTTTCAACTGTTTGTACAGAATATTTGGTTTTCTCTATCTTTCAAGAGAAAAATAGAGAAAAATGATGAATAGCATTTGATGAATGAAAGTTAATTTTTTCAGTAAGTATATCTTATAGATATCATTGTGGAGGAATAATGGTTTCATAGGTTCTTTAAACCAAAAGAATCTGCACTGAAAAGGCAATATAGTTCCTACTTTCTTGAGGTAGCTAATGAAAACCTTGGTTTTTCTATGATATGATTAAATTGAAATCCTATTTCAGGCATGGACTTAACACAAAGCAAGAACTCAGAATTTTGTGTACAGTCACTTCCATTTTCCTTCAGAAATAAAATTATTACCATTGAAGAAGCAAAGCCTTATATATAGTGTCAGAGGATCTAATGAAAAAGCTCCATTTGAATAACAGTACAGGGCAATAATGGCATTTGGATAGACAGAATAACTACTAGTGAGAAAATGGAAATGGTAGTATTGAAAAGAAAATGAACCCCAATAATAGCAGATTTATATACTATTTATTGAATCATGAAATTACATTTGATTATATTTTTGCAAACAGATCCTGACTTGAGTGAGTTAAAGTGACAGGTTGTGACTTAAAGTGGTAGTTATTCCAAATCTTACTACAACTGTAGCCAAATTGCTGGTGGAAATTATGTGAGTGACAATGAACAGTGTGGGAAATCCTTTATGGTTATGATTTAATTTTCAAATGCTTATTCTTGAGTTAGGATAGAATCTATAGTGTACAGAGGATCACGGGAATACATGTCATGTTCACAGGCAGGACCACATTGTCTGAAGTTAACATGTTTCTGTAAATCAGTATAGGCTCCTTCTGATCTGATTATGCCATTGATTTGTGGCTGCTTTAATTACCCTGGAGTGGTCTGTCTGTCATTGCTGCTGATACTGATATGCCCTTCCATTATGATGGCCTTCCATTTTTACTTGAGCTAACTTACAACTTATGAGAGACAAGTCCTGAATATTCAGATTTTTCGATAATATTTATTGTCAACATTAATTTGAGATTGATCCAAAGTATGGTTGGCACAAGATATTGCCATTTGCTAAATAAAAAGAATTGAGCAAATTGGTGCAAGAATTAAAAAGTTTCCTTTTCTTTATGGAGGGAGCTGCTAGTCTAATCGATTTAAGTTGTTTTTTACAGCATAAGCATCTGCTGTGACACAAAAATATGTTGTACTCACATTTAAGATAACCAGTTATTTTGGGGTCCTGTCCAGTATTCTACTGAAATAGACCTATAATCTATCTCTGGGTTTTTATGTTGCGAAAGAATTTATGGAGTTCATATATAGCTGACTAGCAATGAGCAGTTCTGTAGCTTAACTGTCTTTTCAACACCAACAAATCCTTTCCTAAGAATAAAACTTCTGTGAATTCATCTAAAGAAGAGGATGGATCAGAATCTAGAATTTAGTCTAAGACATGAACATTAGTCCCAGTGGGTTTAATATGTTCTGTATCTCCCTGATTGATTAAAAAACATACCCAGTGACAATGTGTATACTGCTAGATATTGAAACACAGACATACTTTTCAGTATCAGTATTTGTTCTAATGTGGAAAGTTAGCATTAGAAGAAAAAGGATATTTTTGTCCTTGATGATTTTTATCATTTGTTACTATTTCTGAATTGGCTAAATATACTTGTGATTGACAAGCAACATGGTTAAAAAACAACTGCAGAGTCTGTCTTCTAACATTTAATGAAAATCTTTATCCACTTGCAGCCTCAAATTAAGAGTTTAGAATAAACATAGACAGCTGGAAAATACAAAGCAAACTTATGAATGCTTATGGCATTGAAATTATACTTTCATGCAACAAATGTGAAATTATTCATGAAAAAATGGAAGCAGTATAGTGTTGTAATAATGAAAAGAAGGCTGAACTGGAGGTTTGGGAGATCAAACTGGCATTGGATAACATTTCTGAGAATGTTTCCTTCTCTGTGAAAAGATGGTATCAATATAGCTAGTATGTAAGGTTGCTGAGCGCTGAAACACCGTGTATAATACGATATTGCATTTATAGAACAGACACGCTATTTTTCGTAGTAATTAAATATTGTGAAATGATAAACTGTGTAATCCATGTATCATAAAAAGCATCAAAGAACATGTGAGTAGATATAACAAAGTTACCTAACTGCTGGCCAGTAACTCAACTAGGTAATGTCAAAGCATTCATTTCAGATTTTTGTAAGTTAAATTAGTGATAATGTAATCAGAGGCCTGTGTATTAGTAAAGAATAGGTAGATCCAAATCAAACGCCAGGACCTGGTGAATGTAAAGTGTTAGCTGCTGACCCATAAATGCTAGATCACATAAGTCTCATTTAAACAAGCTACATCTGGACTGCTCAACCAAGGCACTGTTAACATTTGGGGTCAGATGTTCTTTGTCATGGGGGTGGGGTTATCATGTGCATTGTAAGATGTTTCAGGCACCCCTTGCTTTTGTACTATCTGTTAATAATGTCCCCCAGTTGTAACAAAAACAATGTCTCCAGGCATTTTCTAAGGATCCTTCAAGGAACTAAATCATCTCTTTTCCCTGTTGAGAACCAGTGATCTAAATAAATCATTGATGCAAGCATTTTCCTAGTATATTCTAAGAAACACCAATTTTCTGAGTTGCTATGTTATAGATATTTTGAGAAAAATGAGGGTACTTATGGTGAAATAAATGTGAAAAATTCTATATCAAACCAATAAAACTTTTAACTTCAGAATTTCTCAGCCATTAATATTGCTAGCATGTGTTATGCATATATAAATATAGTATATAAAATATTATTTCATCTTGAAATCCCTAAATCCTATCTTTCTCATAACATCTACTCTAAGGTTCCAAGGAACATACCTTAGGAAATGGTGATCCTATAAATGTATAACTGTATGATTTGTACTGCCTCTTCCCTGTACACTCCACTGATACAGGGTTTAGCAACTTGGTGACAGGGCATCTAGCAGAGAGGAGTCTAGGTTGTTGACAAAAGGGGAAAGTCAACCTGTAGAAAAGCCAGTCCCATTTTCCTTAGGGATAGCTCAAGATTTAACACCAAATTCCAAGAATCCAAACTAATGATTACAAACTATGTTTGTTTGAATGAAGCACTCAATTTTTGCTTTCCAAGGGGAAAAAAGGCTGGTTCCAATATCATCAGGGGGAATAAAACACTTAGTAGAGAAGCAGAGGTCCTTGGTTAGAAGAATATCCCTTCCAGCAAAAAATAAATAAATAAATAAATTGATTATTTTAGCATTACACAATTCTTTAAAATGGAATTTTACCTTTGTTTTCACATTGCAGGTGGTTCTTATTCTAATAAAAGAAATAGGGAAAAATTGAGAAAATCTTTGCTTTCGTTCTCTTCATGATTCAATTATTGCTTATCTAAGTGTGGTGAATGCTGAAACAAAATGATCTATACTCCTACTATTCATGTTCCCCATAATTCTGATATATGTGTACATATTTTGGGTGGAGGTTAATGGCACCACTGCCTCTAAAATTCCTTCCAGCTCTAAATTAAGAGCTAAATTACTTGCTGGGAGGGCACATGCCATTATTCCATGCTTGAAAAGCAAATTCTTTGTTAATGTGTTACCTAGAAATTATCTTGATATTATAAAATAGAGGAAAGAAGTAAAAGCAGATATGCCCTGAATGGGGTATGGCCCAGAGCCTCTTGGAGATTTATCTTCTATGTATCCCAGATCATAGAATAGTATTATTCAGGCATCTTAAGAATTAGCACGCTTCTATCCTTGTGGGGTTAATTTATGTAGACTAAGGAGATGCCAAGTATTAAACAGGGTGCCTTTGCTATAATTATAGACCTCCACTGGGAGATCTTAATTGGCAACAAGTAAACTTACTCTGCATGAATTCTTAATGGTGGACACTGAATAAAATAAGAATTATGATTTGTTTTCTAAATCCTTTCAAGAGAAAAAGAGGCTGTCTCTGGGGGACAGAATGTGTAGCAAACAAAGAGAGAGCTCAGCGCACTGTAATAGCTATAAAAGCTCTGAAAGCAAAACATCACGCCATGCCAACTCAGTAATGGCACATGGAGTCCCATTCCGCCTCCCCGTCTCACCCTGTGGAGGTCAAAGGAGACCAAAGCTAGCGAACTTTATATTATCTTTCCTCTTCTCAACCCGTGGGCTGAATTTCTAAATCATAGCTGTATTCTCAGGCAAGTGCAAGCCCCAGGCCCACCCTTGAAACCCATCAATGTCACTCCCCAATTACCCACCAGGGGTTGTTTCAGAGATGCAGACAGACTCAGACCCCTGCCAAGATAAGAGTCTGTCCTCTCAGCCATGCCCTTTGCCCAGCACAAGGGAGAATAAACCAGGGCTCTGGAAATCAGGTGTTGCCACATGCTTCAGTGGTTATGTCATCCCTGGACAGGGGTAGGGGGGGGCTACGGGGATACTTATTAAGATCTCTGGTCCTGAACTAGGGGAATAAGGCGGTGTTTAGGCTTCTCAGAGCTCTGAAGTCCCTGGTGTTGATTAGGGGGTGCCTAGTATTTGAAACCAGGGTTTTGGGGCAAGGACACCCCAGATAGGTTAGGGTGACATGCAGACAAATTGGACACCTATTGGTCAGGGTGTCCAATTTTACATCAGTCTTTTCCCATTTCTTGTCAAATCTGCCCACTTCCTTTTTTTAAGAGCGTGTTGATCCATCAAAAAACATATATTTAGGTCCCAACCTAATAAACATAAAATAGAGTGTTTAAACCCCCCTTTTTCACTCTAAACCTTGTTTGTAAGAAACATTCACATTTATTAAGACTGTTCCGCAAGGGCTGGAGAGAGGGAACTATTAAACACATTTTAGGAGACTCCGTCCTGCAGAAGCTCAAAAGTTTCCCCGAGGAGGTGGCATTTTGATCCAAGTTTTGAGTAGGAACAGAACTGCAGTAAGGGCAGATGGAGAGACAGTTATTAAATAGATTGAATTTGAATTGTCTTTAAGACTTTAGGCTCTAACTGCAAAGAGGATAAGAAATTCAAGTCTAGAGCCTGTACAGCTAATAAATAAAGCACTATATAGATAGAGTTGTTAGATTAATCTACAAAGATATAAAACTGCTCTCTAATGTAACTGGGGAAATATCCCCACTTTAAAGGTAGATTTACTGCATCCACAAGAAACTTGAATAGTATTGTTTGTACCAACAGGCCCACATATGATTTAAAAATAATTCCACTTCTAGTTTAAACAGGTTTATGTTCTTCAAGAAGCACTCTTAAAGTACTGAAAAACATTCCAACATCAATAAGATTTGGGGGTCACCCAGAGAAATTTACCACTATTTAATCTGAAGACATTCAGATTAAAACATACCTGTTCTTTTTAGACCCATGCTTATCTTAATATGACAGACAGAAACCTAATGTGATTTATTTATCTGAAATTAAAATAAAGAGCCTTAAGCAAAAGGCATTTTATAGATTTATTTGGGGTAATAAAGATCACAACTATTCCCTACTAAGTTGAAAGAAGAAAAACTCCAGCAGGCAACAGTGTAAATGACCCTGTTAGCATAAATGCATGTATTAAGGCTAAAGTGTGCCTGTCACATGAAGTGACAAAGTGTCCTCTTTTTTTTTTTTTTTTTTTTAAATCTGGAAGGGGAAGTGAAATGGGTAATTTACCATAGTATTCTATTTAATTTTAATTTTAATGGAAACATTCACTAACTTGTTAGTACATGAACACACTTATGACTTTTTTTAAAGGAACCGGTAGTATATAATTTTACATGTCTCTCCATAGGGGTAACTCTAGATTGAAAAGGGATAGAGGCCCCTGCCCACACACACGTACCCCATTCTTTCTGTATTCAGAAACTTGAGAGAGAGTCCTGGTACCTCACTTCCATTTGAGCCTCTATGAAAAGAAAAATACAAAATGCCTTTTTTTTCCCCCCTAGAGGCTTTAGCTATGGCACATTGTATACTTTTAAAATTACCAATAAGACCCATAAATAATCCTAAGCGCTGAGGATGACAAGGTTCCCTGAATCAAAGAATCAAGAATAAGTTAATGAAGTTGGAAAGAAGTTGATAGAGGCACACTCTGGCTACCTCAGGGCAAAGAAGACCTGTAGAATGCTGCTGTCATTCTGCGGGCTGGTTGAGATTCACATCCCATGACTGCTTTCGTGGCCCAGGCACCCTCAGGAGGCTGCTTTGTGGGAACCTGCACTTGCGGCTCTGGCTTTGCTTTCTCCTGGACACTCACAGATTAGATATTATAGACTTATTCTCTGTTCCAATAAATCTAGATTTTTAGCACATGTAAAAGTCTTCCTAAAAGATAAAGGCACTGTTGCTCTCAGTTCTGTGCTACTGCATTTATAGTTTATTGCTCTGAGCCTTAATAAGGGAGATCACTTACTTGGACCCCAGAGCAGCTCTAGATCCTGCCCTCTATCCCCCTGTCCTATTGATGAGGACAACATTGCCTCTGCAACGCTTCAGCAAAATACTCCATACCAGTTCCAGTCATGCTGCTCTCAGTCACACGGACTCATGTTTCTAATTGTCTTCTGAGGACAGTCTTGAACACTTAGCATCGTTGACCTGAGTCTTCTCGTTTTTCATTTCTCTTAACCCATTTAAAATAAAATAGGCAACCTTCAAGAAAAAAATTTCACTTATGTTGAAATCATAGGGACAGGTGGGGATGTATTTTATGTACTTATTTGTTCTTAAGTGACTTAGCACATTATAGATGCTCAAAGTACTTCCTTGAGAAATTGTGATGATGATTCAAGAGGAGAAATTATAGAAATTACTCAGGGTTTGTGTGGTCATTATGGATAAGCCTACCTTTATTTGTAAGCCTTTGTATTTTGCAAGAAAAAAACGAAGTCAAACAAGCATAGAAAAAACTCATTTTTCTCAGTGATGTGCAAATGCTAGGTGGGATACATGATTTTGAGATAGTTATTATTATAAAGATTATAATGTTTAATGAAGGTATAAATTTTATTCATTGTATACAAGGCCAGTAAGAATGTCTGGCTTCTGTAAACTGTTATTTTTATAAATCTTCTAAATTTCAATCATAAAATAAGAAATTTTAATGCTTGTTAGGTCTGTGATGATGTCATTGCATGTCACAGTAAAGGCTCTAACCCGTATCAATAATCATCAAATGTGTGTTTCTATACTACACTTTTATTCCATTGATCTAGCAATTGTGATCTTGAGCTGCAAACAGCTTTATCAATAAAAGTAATGAAAGAATATCTCAAAAATTTGAAATAAAGCAATTATGAAACTATCAGAGGTTTAAAAAATAATAAAAATCAAGGCCTTAAATAGTAAGTGTTTTATTTTTTCCACCTTGGACAAAGTGAGTGGGAGAATAATTGTAAACATATAGATCAAGTTACTATTACAAACATAATCAGGGCTTAATCTGAAAGGTTAGAAAGGCGTTACTTACAGAGATGATCTTGAGAATTTTGGAAAGGCTGGCATACACTTGAATTCAGAGGGTATCTGAATTTTCAAAGGATTAGTGGCAAAGAAAATAATGCAAAAAAGAAAGAAGAACCAATGGCTAACAGTAAATTATTGTTATTTTCTTATCTAGCTCCTTTAAATAACCTAATTATAAGTAAGAGGGCCTTGTTGGGATGGTCTTCGGGGGCACAATTGGGGGCTCTGTCTGATCATTGGTAATTGTGTCATACTGTTGCTAAGTTTTAAAAAATGAGGAAAGAGGAGGAAGGAGGGGCATGGGGGATCACATCACGGTGAGTGGCACACCTCTTTCAGGTGAGACACAAGTCCGAGAGGGACTTTACCTAACAAATGCAATCAGTGTAACCTAATTCTATGTATCCTCAATGAATCCCAAACAATAAAATTAAAAAAAAAAAAAAGTCATCCCTGGTTCTTCCCCCCCAACATGAAGTTCAGGTTCTGATTCTGCCACTTACTGTGTGGTTTGCATTGGTTATGTGAAAGGTTTGAAATAAACTTTTAGCATTCATTTTTTTTTTTTTTTGAATTTATTTATTTTTTTATTGTGGAGAAGGGGCAGGGAAAGAAGGCGGGGGAAGAGGTGAGTGACAGGGTCTCTAATTTTTACTCGATCATCTGGGAAAGTCAGTTCAAGGGCCGAGTGATGAAGATAAAAGAGAAGTGATACATACATAAAATTGCTGATGGTTGCAAGCGGCATTTTGATTTCTTGAAAGAAGGTAGATACTAATTATTTTCACAAACGCAGTATTTTTTAAGCTCTATCTTAGACTGTCTCTTGGCACCAAGCCTTCCAGAGGTAGTAAAACAGCAGGCTGGCAGACCCAGGGCACCACAGCAAGGTCAGAGTCTGTGACCACTTTCATAATGCTTTCCAGGAAATTGTTCTATTGAACAATGTTTAAGTTTCCACAGAAGTTATGAGCACAGCATGGTGTAAAAATATTTTTAAAAAGCAGCAGCAGCGACTCAGGGGGTGTGGTCTCCATTAAGGGAAATTGGATTGTCTAATGTTGGCTCTCTAGTATTCTCTGGAAGTTCAGATTCACTGGCTAATTGAAAGCCAAATATGTATTTACCTGGATTTATTCAGTTGTATTATGTAATTGATTTTTCTGTTTCATTGCTCTGGAAATAGAAATATAAATGAAGTCAACTGCAGAAGGCCACTCTAAAAGAGAAATTCTCTAAATTCTCTAAATTTCTCTAAAAGATAAATTCTTGGATGTCACAACTGACCAAAAATTCTTACCATTGGATCAGACATATACTTTTAGGACTTTTGCTTTTGGGACATTTTGTTCCCAAGATGATGTAATTTTAGATGTACCAAAAGTCATAACTATCCCAAAACATCTCTCCCCATGGACCTCCTGAAATTCCCATGCCCTGAAGAAAGAAAACTGGTTATCCAGGAAGTTATCTCTGAAATTTGCTTCCCGAGGAAAATTCTAGCGTTATTCTTCTAAATCCTCATAGTATCTCATCCAGGGTTACTTTCCCAAAATAATACCCAGGAAAATCTGAGGAGTATCTGAGTCCTGGAAATTGTTTGGCAAAAAACAAACATGTTTAGAGTGGCAAAAAGGCACTTGGATTAGAAATTTTACAGTCCAAATACAAATATTTATTTTTCTGACCACACACATCCCTGCCAACCCTGGCCTTTGTTACTCATTATTCCTGCACATGCACTCCTTTGTTAGCCTTCTCTCCTTTCCAAATGGCCAGGCCCTCCCCATCCTCCAAGATCCAGCCCAGGTTTCCTGCCCCACCTGCCCCACCCCACACACATGTGCCCCTCAACCCACTTGGGTCCCTTTCCCTCCTGAACTTGAGACGGTACCACGTATGTATGTGTAATAATGTACATCTGGTGAAAATTCTGTAAGTGTTCCATATACCTTAGTTTTGACTCCATAAATATATTCAGCCCTTGGCCTTATATTTTGTTATATATCAAAAGATGACTAGCGTATGGTTGAATATAACTGATGTTTAGTTAACACATCATACATTGTGATTTTTCTCAAACAGGAAAATTGCTCTTGCTGTTTAGATCGTATCAAGAGTATTTAATTTGGATCTCAGTTCAGGCACTACAAAAACCAAGAGTGTCCCCAAGGCCACTGACTAAAATGATGTGAGGTATAGACTACTGAATTAATGATGTGTGAGGGATGGAGCTGTTCAGTTTGACAAGTAGAAGACTAAAGGGTATACCTGATTATTTTTTGAAAAATGCAATGTATTATCTTGTGAAGAAGGAATTAGAAGCATCATGGAATATTCAGGGAGACAGCGTTAGTAAACCAGTTGTTCAAGTTACAACCTGACAACTCAGCACTAGAAAAGTGTGTTCTAACACTTACTACCATCTAAAAAGGAAGAAAGCATCCTTGAGATCAACTGCTAATGTCAAAGCCGAATCTGGGTGACCATCTTTCAAATACAGCGTGGAATGCATTCTGTTACACTGGATAGGAAGAGACCAGACACCCTCCATACTGAGTGACTAAGCACCTGCCTCTCACCCTTTATCCCTAAGGCTGCCATTGGTAGCTCCACTTACAATGTTTACTCCCTTTTCTGTCTACCATGCCTTTTAAATGATTTTTCTAAAGACTGGTTTTCCTTATTCTTCTCCAAAAGAAGCAGTGTACGTTTCTTCCATTGGTCCTTATACAATTTGTTTTTCAGACCTCACTTAATCATGGTCACCTATTGGACATATTGTTTTTTAAATTTTCCTCTTAACATGAGGGACTCTACTATAACATGATCTATTTTTATGACCATAATACAAGTCCAGTTTTAATCATCATTTGAGAGGGTTGTTATTGTAACTTATTTTTCTCCTAGTGGTACTAATTCCTAATAACCTTTAGGCAAAATACCTAAAATTCCAGCATTGCATCATGCATATCCAATTACTCTCTTGTGGACTCAAAGAATATAAATCATTATTTCAAGTAAGGGTGAAGAGTGTTTTAAATTTAGAGGATCTATTCCTTTTTTCCTCCATTGTTCCTTTAATCCTCCTACCCCCTTTAATTGCCTTGTTTTGTTTCAGATCATCCTTTTTCTAATGCCAGGGATTCATTTATGCTTAAGAGGTAATAGTGGAATTAATGATTACAAATTAATTAGATCATTCCTGGCCTCTTATTAGACACTCTTGCTTTCAGAAGGAAAAGGGGAGTGAGTTTCAGCTCTGTCAATTAAAGGAACAATTGTTAATTTAATTGTTGAATTGTTTACAATTTCAATGGTATGGAATGTGAGGGAAGGATGGTGCTAGAGAGAAGAAACAATGCTCGTGAGAAAATACAGGCAAAGAGGATGTGACCTTCCGTTGTCCTGCTGAAGACAGTTCAAGTGGGCATTCCACATGTTTCCCACGGCTCATGTTGAGATTCTTCCAGTTTCTGTCATTTCCATTTTACAAAAGAAGATACTACTTTTTGAAAAGCTATGTTGTGCTGAGTCACAGCAGTTCTCCACCTATGGGTCGCCCACAGGAACTGTATTAAAGGGCCGTGGCATTAGGAAAGTTGAGAACCACTGTGCTAAGAGTTTCAGATCATTTAGTTCAGAAATCCAATTCCTCTCTCCTTTCTTTGTGCCCCACCCCTTACCCCCAAATCCTTGAGAGGTTTCTTTCTGGCCTATTTACTACATTAGCAAGAGAGTTTATTTTTCTAGCTCAATGCTAAACCATTGTAGTATAGAAGTTTCATTTCCAGGCAGTTTTAAAGCAGAATCATAATCTTCCTACTCATAATTTTAAAGTTAACAATTGAAAATCATTTTCAAGTTCAGATAGCAGATGAAAAATAAATGTTCGTGTACCGTTTTTATTTTACTTGGCCACATTATTGAAGATATCACAATAAATACAGTGTAGATTTTTTTCCTGTTAAATGGCTACTGGACATTGGAATACATTAATAAGCTGAACCATTGTCAGATGTAGTGGTCCTGATATCTTTACAGAGAAAGTATGAACTGAAATTGGGTGCAAGGCACTTGTTAGTGGCAAAAGTTCTAAAGGGGGTGATGTAGGGTGGCTTGGGAAGATCATTCTGGAGACCAGATGTGTGTGTGTATATGTGTGTGTGTATGATGGAGGGCTTCTGATACTTCCAAGCCAGTGAGATCTTCTTTTCCTGAAGAACATGTCACTAGGGTCACACTCCATAGCAGGTTGGGAATAGGCATGCAGAAGCTAATTTTGAATTGCTCCATGGATGTTTCCATATGTTGATGGGCAAACCACAAAAAGTTCAGAGGTTCAGGACGTCTGGAAGGTTTCCTGCTTCTCTTCTGAACAAACCAAAGAAGAAAATGTGGATAAATTCTTATGAAAACTTTCTCATGGGACTTCAAAGACCTGAGTCTTCATGTAAAGTTAGAATGTGAAGTATCCCTTGTATTTCTGTTTGGGACTAAAATGTTAGATTGGGTGTCTTGCTTAATATACAAATAAAAATCAGTTCCTAGGATGTCCGTCTTCTATTCACAACCCAGCAGCATAGCATTTCGCATGACCTCCAAAAGGCAGCATTTGGAGATTTTTACAAACAGAAGCAAGAATTGCCGCAGGGCATCATGGCCATGTGCCATCCCTGTCTTTGCAGAGTTGGCAAAGCATGGACCTCTTTGATGTCAACTTCAAACATTCATAACATGACCCACACATACTATTTTTGCTTATTAACTGTGATGGGCTTGTCATTAATTTATATAAGGCATCTAAAATCTATTTATATTTCTAACTTCTCCCACCTTTTCTTTAGGTAATGAGTTCCATGAACTTAATCCCCACTCTGTAGGGTAGGACTTCTTTTATATTTCTTAAACATATACAAGTTTAAGTGGTTGACCCCTGAATTGGACATTTAAGGGTTTAATAAATAATTTTGTTTATTTATATTATTTTCAATCTTATAAATATCATTCACTTTGCTCCTGACATATAATGCTCAACTGTAATAAGTAGATGTGCACTTGTTTTGTTTTTTTGATTATTTTATCTTTTCAAGAAACATACACATTCAGTATTACCATATGAGCTCTAAGCTTGAATCTGTCACTTTGTAACTAATGGTATGTCATGTGGTCACTGGATTCTATTTATAAAACAAATGTTTGGGGAGGAATTCCTTTTCAGCTCTATGATATTTTGAATTCATGGCGATCTAGAAACATGAGTGTTGAGCTTACATTTGGAGATTATAGAAATAAAATTAAAATCAAAAAGCCATTTAAGAATAATAATTAATATTTGATGGGAATAAGAGGGAGTGTTATAAATATAGACAATTTTAGAACAAGACATTCTTATACGTGCTTCTGAATTATTTTGGCTGGAAAAGAAGACAAAGCTCCTTTTCTAAAAAACTTATTTCTCTTCTACCTCCTTCAAATGCCAAATCTTACTCATTTCCATGGCTGCTCATGGGATTATGTAATCTTATTGATTACATCCTGTTTTTCATTCCTCCTCTTCATTAACATCTCAGTTAAAGTGTTGTCTCCTCCAAAATATATTCCCTAATCACATGCTAAAAACAAACCTTTTCTCCTTCTATACTCCCATAAGATTGCACATGTGTGTATAGTATAGAATTTACTTCATTCAGGTTTATGCTATTGGAGGGTCAATACCTTGTGTCGTCCTTATTAAACAGTAGCTCATGGAAGAGAAACCATGTCTGTTTATCTTCGCATTGCCTTGGTGCCTAACATAGTCAAGAACTGTTTGACTGTATACAGATGGACATGGATTCAGAGCTGTTTCACTGGTGCTGAGAAAACAGGGGTTCCAGTAAGAATGAGGGACGCCTTTCCATTTATTAACACCTTGAGCTATTTCTTTTCTCAGAGTTTCATAGTTCTCTTTATAGAGATCTTTCACATCCTTTAAATTTCCAGATATTTCATCTTCTTTGGCACTACTGCAAAAGGAATAGAGTCCTTGACTATATTTTCATCTTGACTAATATTGGCATATATAAAAGCTACTGATTGGTAAGTATTGATTTTGTAGCTTGAGATGCTGCTATATTCCTTGATCACTTCTAAGAGTTTTGAGTTTGAGTCCCTGGGATTTTCTTCAGTCATTCTGATATTTCTCCCTTTGTAGGTGATGCTTTTCTATGTCTGGCTGCTTGTAGAATTTTCTCCTTTGTCTTAACTTTGGCAAAGTTAGTCACAATGTGTCTAGAAGCTGCTTTATTTAATTTGAGTCTTGCTGAGGTTCTGAAACTGTCAGCTATCTGAAGTTCCATATCTCTTGCAATGCTTGGGAAATTCTCCTCCAAGGTCTCTTGGAGTAGAGCATCTATACCTTTAGGACTGTCCTCTTCTCCTTCAGGAATTCCTATAAAATGAATGTTTGATCTTTTGGAGTGATCCCACAAATCTCTCAGGGAATGATCAGTTTTTGTTCTCCATTTGTCTGCCTCTTTGAGCATTTGGGAATGTTCAAAACTTTGCCTTCAGTTTCAGAGATCCTTTCTTCGGCCTGGTCAACTCTATTACTGAGGGATTCTATTGCATTTCAGAGTTCCTCAACTACCTTTTTCATTCCTTGAGTTCTGCGATCTCTTTTTTCATTTTGTCCTTATCTTTCGTGACTTTGTCTTATTTTTTTCTTTTTTTTTAATTTATTTATTTTTATTGATAAATCATAGCTGTGTACATTAGTGCAATCAAGGGGTACAATGTGCTGCTTTCATATACAATCTGAAGTATTCTCATCAAACTGTTCAGCGTAGCCTTCATGTAACTGTTTTGTTTTTTTTAAAGGAGCTCTTTTGCTCCC
>CAUYPK010042468.1:0-23494 GCA_963574355.1 Loris lydekkerianus | reverse complement strand
GCAGTTTTTGGCCAGGGCTGGGTTTGCACCCGCCACCTCCAGCATATGGGGCCGGCACCCTACTCCTTTGAGTCACAGGTGCCACCCTATATTTTCATATTCATTCATCTCAAAGTACTTTGTAATTTTTGTGTGATTTTTTTTTTTTATTGGCTGGTTATTTAGGAATATTTTGTTTAAATTCCATAAATTTATGAATTTCTCAAATTTCTTTCTGTTGTTAATTTCTGTCATAAGTCCTTTGTGAACAGAGAACATAGTTTGTACGATTTCAAGCCTTTGAAATCTATTGAAGATTGTTTTATGTCCTACCAAATGGCATATCCTTGAGAACGTTCCACACGTATGTGAGAATGTGAGAAGAACGTGTACCCTGTTATTGTTATGTGGCATGTTCTATAGATATCTGTTGGGTTTAGTCGGTGTTGTTCAAGTTTGCTGCATCCTTCTTCATTTTCTTTTTAGTGCTTCTATCCATTATTAAAGGTTGGAAATTGAAGTCTTTTTACTATTATTGTTGTATTGTCTATTTGTCATGTCAGTTACGCAGTTTTTCTTCATGGTAGGTTTTTCTTGTTTGTCTTTGGTAGTAAGATAAGATTTATCCTCTTAATGAATTTCTAAGTGTACATAAGAAGTTCATTTTCTACTACTCAAGTTTCCTTCCTAGTTGCCATGATGACATTGTATAGCAGGGTAGGTCAGTTTTATCTTTGGTTTAGCCTCTTACTACCTATCACCTCTAGGACTTGCACCTCAAGATCCCATGTGTCCACCCAACTGGAGGATGATGAAGAATCCTGGTTTCTGCCGGGTGCAGTAGCTCACAGTTGTAATCCAGCACTTGGGAGGCTGAGGCGGGTAGATTGCCTGAGCTCACAGGTTCGAGACCAGCCTGAGCCAGAGTGAGGCTTTTCCTCTCCCTTTGGACATTGTGGTCTGTCATCTTTGCCATGACTCTTAGGCTATAGATGATCCTGCCTTTCTGGCCTGTGTCTTGACATTGCCCCTTCTCTGTGCCTGCGTCTCTAAAAATAGCCAAGCATTGATGGCGTGTGCCTGTAGTCCCAGATACTTGGGAGGCTGAGGCAAGAGAATTGCTTAAGCCCAGATGTTTGAGGTTGCTGTGAGCTATGACACTATGGCACTCTATCGAGGATGACAAAGTGAGACTCTGGTCTTGGTGAGTGGAGCTAGAGGATGCCTTGGTTTCAGCAGTGGCCTCACAACATGCTAGGTACCTGTATGCCCAGGTCAATGATCATACCTCATTCCCACTTTTCTTCTCCCTTTGGACATTGTGGTCTGTCATCTTTGATATGACTCTTAGGCTATAGATGATCCTACCTTTCTGGACTATGTCTTGACATCGCCCCTTCTCTGTGCCTATGAAGAGCTTTCCACTGTTGACCACTCTGTATGTGATTTGAGATATGCACATTTTCTTAAATAATACTTGAACACCGGCTAGGCATGGTGGCACACATCTGTACTCTCAGCTACTTGGGAGGCTGCGGTGGGACAATCACTTGAAACCTAGGAGTTTGAGGCTATAGTGGGTTATGAGGATGCCATTTCACTCCCAACCTGGGTGACAGAGTAAGACTCCCATCTTTTAAAAAACATAAATAAATAAATAAATAAATAAATATTTGAAAACTCCTTTTTTTTTTTTAGAGATCGGGTCTCACTCTATCACCCCTGCTAGAGTGCAGTGGCATGATCATAGCTTACTGCAAGCTCATTGCAATCTCAAATTCCTGGTTTAAGTAATCCTTCTGCCTCAGTCTCCTGAATAACTAGGACTATAGGCATGTGCCCCAACATCTGGCTAATTTTTTTAGTTTTTGTAGATAAGGTCTCACTCTTGCTCAGGTTGGTGTTAAACTTCTGACCTCAAGTAATCCTCTCTCCTTGGCCTCCCAAAGTGCTAGGACTATAGGCTTGAGTCATTGCACCTGGATGCAGATACTATTTTGCAATCAGATTTTGCTGGGACTAGACACATGCCTCTTCATGATTCTCTGCTGTCACAAGCAGCCAAGGCCCTGCTAAAACCTGAGTGACCTGGAGACCCCAACTATCCTCTCCACGGTATACTCTGTCTTGTGTCCTCATCTCATTTGAGGTCTTCCCTATTCTGTTGTCTGGTGGAGCACAGTTCTGCTGAGCCAGCCCTTCCTCATCCAGGCTTTTCCCAACAACCTGGCAATTCTACAAAGTCCTCTCTGGGTGTGTCTGATGTGCATTGGTGATGAAGATACCTCCTGCCTCCAGGCCAACTCTCAGTAACTAATTCTTCTTTACCTTCAGGTTGTCTGTGTAGAGTAGAGAATGAGAAAACTCCTCCCAAGCAAGTGAAGAGTTGCAGAGTCCGCCTGTCAGAGAAGCTTTTTATGTGCAGAGAATCTAAAGATATCCCAGCCACCTTAGACCTTATCCAACACCAGGATACCCATAATGAGAGGAAGCCAAGCAGGAGCACTGAGGATGGGACAGCCTTCCCACCCAGATCCAGTCATGGTCAGCAGCAGGGAGTTCATGCTGTACAGAAGCCCTTCAAGTGTAGTGACTGTGGGAAGGGCTTCCTGAAGGCCTTTGCTCTCCTTGACCACCTGATAACTCACTCTGGAGAGAAAACCTTCAGATGCCAAACAGGCAGAAGTGCTTTCAAGAAGTCAACTCATATTAATCATCAAAAAATTCACACTGGAGAAACATCTCATGTGTGTAATGAATGTGGAAAGGCCTTTAGTTACCCATCTAAATTGAGGAAGCACCAGAAGGTACACACTGGCATAAAACCTTTCAAGTGTAGTGAGTGTGGGAAACCTTTCAACCGCAAAGATGCACTTGTTC
Source organism: Loris lydekkerianus (assembly GCA_963574355.1). NCBI lineage: Eukaryota > Metazoa > Chordata > Mammalia > Primates > Lorisidae > Loris > Loris lydekkerianus. Next base: position 20,635 of record CAUYPK010042468.1, on the reverse strand, counting down.
TGCACCAGAGGATTCACACTGGAGAAAGGCCTTATGAGTGCAGCAAATGTGGGAAAGCCTTCAGTGTTCTATCTACCCTCATTCGGCACCAGAAAGTTCACATTGGAGAAAGGCCCTATGAATGCATGGAATGTGGGAAGTTCTTTAAATACAATAATAGTGTCATTCTTCACCAGAGAGTTCACACTGGAGAAAGACCTTTTGAATGCAAGCAATGTGGAAAAACCTATGTGACCCACTCTGGCCTCTATCAGCACTGGAAAGTTCACACTGGAGAACGGCCCTATGAGTGTGGTCTGTGTGGGAAAGCCTTCACTACCAGGTCCTACCGCAATCGGCACCAGCAATTCCATACTGAAGAGAGGTCATATGAGTGTACAGAATGTGGGAAAGCCTTTAAACATAGTTCTACCCTCCTTCAGCACAAGAAAATCCACATTGGAGAGAGGCCTTAGAAACTCAGGGCATGTGGGAAAACTGTAAGCCACTAGCACCTTGTTCATCACAAAAGGTCTTATTCTAGAAATGAAATTAAGGGGAGTAGCCTCTATGAGAAGGTCGTTTGAAAGAAGCTAAACCTTATTCATGTCAACATCTACCCTGAGGAGAGTCCACATGCATGCCAGATGTGTGGGAAGCTTTCAGGAGCTGTGTTGTACTCTGACCTGCCCAGGGCTGTGTCAATATCATGTCACTGCCAGTTTGTGACAGAGTCCATTCTACTCCACCATTGGCAGGTCTCCATAGTAAGCATCTATCACCCCAGCAAGTTCAGAGACAGAGAAAATCATGATCCCATAACGGGTCTTGTTCTCTCCCCCAGTGACTGGTGTAGGTGTGGATATGACCCAGCTCTAGTGAAAAAGAGCTAAGCTCTTCTCTGGGAATTCATGGGAAGGTTTACCATTTTCATGAACATTGTTGACACTACACATGTCATGTAGAGTGTACTTGTTACACTCTAGCAGACTGTCTCATGTTGCTCTGGACTGTGGTAGTTAAGGCTTTATTATTTAAGCCACCTACAATATTGGAGGTTCTAACCCTTTGTGTGGAGGGATTGAGAATAGTATTGGGCACTGTCACCATGAATAGAGAGAATGACTTTTGTAGGGGGGGAGGTCCCTGACTTTTTTCTGCCTCAGTGGTACAGCAGGATGGGAGAGAACAGCTCTAATAAAGGTTGTTCTAATTTGTATTGGCACCTGAGTCTCCAGGGAAAGACTTGTCACTTGGATTTCAGGCTTGTTTCGGGGTCCAGAGCTTACCTTGAAGGAGGTAGTTGGTATGAGATCTTCAGTGTGTCTAGGGACAACAAAAGGTGGGTCTCTTTTCCCAGGGAATGTTCTAGAACCTCCAATATTGGTCGGAAGAAGTTGTTTTCAGAATCAGCTCAGAAGCCAAATCCTCCGAAATCTAGAATGTGGAGGTAAGTTCTGGACTGACTATATGACAGTCAGGAGCCTTTTGGGAAGAGTTAAGTAAATGGGCACAGAAATGCTGAGAGAAGTAACATAAAGGGGGAGTCTAGTGAACCAGAGGGCTTGAGCTTGTTCTAAAGAGGTATCCACAAATGTTCTACTAGGTGTGGTTTCAGAGGGTGAGGATTCCAGAACAACTCAGGAATTGCAGATGTGTTATTTGCTACAAAGTCACTGTCAGCTAATAATCTTCAGGTTTTCTGGATTCTCCTATCTTCCCTGTGCTACTTACCTCATAGCCATCATCTGGATCTGAGAGAAAAGATCCTGAAATCCTAGGGTGTGGCTTTGCAACCCAGCCAATACTCCTGGTATCTGTAGGTGCCATGGCGTTTTTTGTTGTCCAGCTTTTGCTGCCACAGTGGCTGGGCTCTCCCTTCAGGAATCAAAGGAGAGAGCTGCGGAATCAATACGTGGATCCAGATCTGGTTTGTGGGACCTTTTTTTTTTTTTTTTTTTTGCAGTTTTTGGCTGGAGCTGGGTTTAAACCCGCCACCTCCAGCATATGGGGCCGGTGCCCTACTTCTTTGAGCCACAGGCACCGCCCTGGTTTATGGAACCTTTTGATGTTAAAAATTTTGGAAACATTTTGCCCAAAGGGAAAATAAAATGTCAGTTTAGCTAAATGTGTATATTGGATGTAGCTGTGTCCCTGGTCCAAAAATTGTGCTTCCTGAGAAGAGAATGTTTCCTGGGAGGCATGTTTGATGAGAGAGCAGGAGACCCCAGACAAGGGCCTCCAGAACATAGCGCTTAGCCAGTTCCACATGTTGGGGGTTGAGATCCCTGCTGTTTCCACCTCTACCTGATTCTTCTTGACCACCACACTGTTGGCATGAGGGGTAGTCAGCACACCCAGGTGGAACACTCTTTAGGTGGGATTGCAGTTAGGGGAATCTGCAGCCCATTTCTGCCAACATAAGTTCTATGCCTTCCCCAGCCCTGTTCACGCTCTCCTCTCTGGGTGTAATAGTGGTATGCCTCCAACCTTGGGATCTATGTAAGAACAGAGTTAAAGTCCAGTTGAGCCATGAGGGGGCTAGACCTCAAGAAAATGGGGGTAAGGTTGGCTCGGCGCCTATAGGTCAAGCGGCTAAGGCACTAGCCACATACGCCAGAGCTGACAAGTTCGAATCCAGCCCGGGCCTGCCAAACAGTAATGAGAACTACAACCAAAAGAAAATAACCAGGCGTTGTGGCCGGCACCTGTAGTCCCAGCTACTTGGGAAGCTGAGGCAAGAGAATCGCTTAAGCCCAGGAGTTGGAGGTTGCTGTGAGCTGTGATGCCACTCTACCCAGGGCGACAGCTTGAGGCTCTGTCTCAAAAAAAAAAAAAAAAAAAAATGAGGGTATGGTTGACATTAGTGATTAGAGCTCAGTTGTACTCTGTATGGGTGGCCATAGCTAGAGAATCTTCTGGACCTTACTGAAGCTGCCTTTTGGTCCCCCACAGGGTTCCATGCATGGCAGGCAGCCAACCTGCTGGGGAGGGATAGAGGATAATGTTTGCTTGGTGATATGCCAGGACATCTGGTCCAAACTTCACCTGGGGGTTAGGGCTTTATCATGTGAATTTGGGGAGGTCAGATTCAGTTCATAACAGTATAAGTTTCCTGAATGTGGGAGCTTTCATTTTTAAAGCCAAGCTCTAGCACCCTAAGCAGATCACAATAGCCCACTTTTAATGGGAGAAATGGAGAAAGGCCTGAAGAGGACTTTACTAATAACAGTGGACAGAAATATCTAATTACTCATTCATCTACCTGTGAGTTCATCAAGTATTGATTGCGTTCCTACCTCAGGCCTGGTTGGCAGAATATTCAAGCTGAAGCTGCAGTGAGGGGAGTAGGGATGGGCATGAGAACTGAGGCAGGCTAATGAATCAGAGGACTTGCTGGAATTGTGAGAACAGAGGGGCTTTTCTGGCCCCTGGAATTTGGATGCCAGATTTGGGAGTTGGGCCTGGTAGTCATCTTTCCTCTTTAAAGAGAATCCTCCCTGGCTCGGCACCTGTGGTTCAAGCGGCTAAGGCACCAGCCACATACACCTGAGCTGGCGGGTTCGAATCCAGCCTCGGCCCACTAAACAACAATGACGGCTGCAACCAAAAAATAGCTAGGCATTGTGGTGGGCACCTGTGGTCCCAGCTACTTGGGAGGCGGAGGCAGGAGAATCGCTTGAGCCAGGAGTTGGAGGTTGCTGTGAGCTGTCATGCCATGGTACTCTACCCAGGACAACAGCTTGAGGCTCTGTCTCAAAAAAAAAAAAAAAAAAAAAAAAGAATCCTCCCTGTAAATCAAACCAAAGAGGCAGTTGAGTGATGCCAAGAAACAATCTTTTTTATCTCATTGAGCCTCGATCCAGTTGTATCTGAAACTGTTCTATGGACTTTTTAGTTCCATGAGCCAATAAAAAATGTATTTTGGTTGAAGCCACTTAGAGTTGAGTAAATCCTCTGGAAGGGAGAGAGTTCTGCTTGACTCATGGTCCTCCCCTTAGTGGTCCCACATGCCAATACCCCCTCTCCTGCTGAGGCTGGCCTAAGATAGAGTCTCTTGGACCCCTGCACAGTCTTCCACCACACCCACGGATGAGTAAAAGCCACCCCAGGCTCTAGAGCCTCAGACTCTACCAACACAGTAACTGATCATGTGCCCATTCAACCTTACTCTCAATTGCCCTTCTCTGCCCTAGGAAATTCCCAACAGCATGGCATCTGCACACAAAAGTAGCCCTTAACCCTCACTATCACTGCAGTCATCCTCCAAGGGCCTCCCTTGGTGCAGTGACCCCATCTAACTCCTTCCCAACAAGCTTAGCATAAACTAAACAACTCACTGCAGCTTATAGGGACAACATGCTCTGTCTCTCTTCCCTTACTTAAATTTTTTTTTTTTTTTTTTTTTTTGAGATAAAGTCTTATTCTATCACCCTGGGTAGAGTGCCGTGGCATCATCATAGCTCACAGCAACCTCAAACTTTTGGGCTCAAACAATCTTCCTGCCTCAGCCTCCCGAGTAGCTGCCTGTGCCTGTGCTAGCTACAGGTGTCTGTCACTATGCTCGGCTAGTTTTCCCAATTTTCAGTAGAGATGAGGTCTCGCTTTTCCTCAGGCTCGTCTTGAACTCCTGAGCTCAGGCAATCTACTCGCCTCAGTCTCCCAGAGTGCTGAGATCACATGTATAAAGCCTCTGTGTCCAGCCTTCTCTTCCCTGCAATGAGGCAAGGTCTATTTGTTCCCAAATGCACCAGCTCATTTATTCCCAAAGGACATTCTTACATTGGAGTCACCCTGGAGAGGTCTTCCTGATCACCCAAGCTAGGTAATGTTTATCACTTTGTCACCTTTGTCTCATTTTCTTCAGAGCTCTAGCCACTAATTGTAATTGCCATGTTCTTTGGCCTGTTTGCATGTTAAATCTGTGTATTGCACATCGGGTTGGGATGATGTGTGTCTGCCCCAGATATCAGGCAAGGGTCTGGCACATATCAGGCCTCAGAACATTTGTTGAGTGAGTATATGGCTATTCTATAGGATCTGTGCTGGGCCTAAATTTCATCCTAGCTAACTCTGAGGAGGGAGAGAAAAGGGCACCTAGGAACAGAGTAGTGAATCCCTCTCCCTGTACTCCTGAAACTGCTTACATCTTTGAGCCATTAAAATGTTATATTTTTAAAAAGTTCACAACTGTGCAAAAGAATTGGCCATGATGACTTCTAACTAAAAGGTTAAGTGCTTACCACAGTTTCCAATTGTGCAGTTTCCTGAGGGATGTGTGATCTGTGTGTGCCTCTCTTTTCCAGTACCACTGACTCACAGGTCCCTTTCCCCATAGTCTGTGCTGGGCTAACCTGGAGTGTGGACTTGCTGAAGTATGAGAATATCCCCTTTCACCTGGATGCTACCATGTTCAGACCATCATTCCTGTCTCTTCTTGCATGGACTATTGTATATGTACACAAGCGTGCTTTCAGAGGTGGGGGTGTGCAGAGGGAAGAGAAGTCATTGTACTTATATGTTGACAGATGTAGTCAGTGACTCTACAAAAGGGCTTCTCTGACCTTACTTCTCCTTCCCCCCATTCTCAGCAGTATCTGTGAGGGTGTCCTGACAATAATTCCAATCACAGTAGCTGCTGGACCCAGCAGGAACCATTGGCTGGACTGTTTAAAGTGATTTATATGCAACTTTCCAAAATAGGTAGTATGGTTTAACATTTTTGTTAAAGGAATATTTAACATCACTTCATAAAAATTCCATGGGAGAGGAACCTACAAAACATTTGGAGGGTGACATATAGGCCTGTAGGTCCTAAGAAGTTCTATACATCCTTATCCCACTTGGCCATAGTCGCTGAAAATCCCTGATATGTCTTCAGAATGGACATGTCCCCTTTAGTTCACCACACTCTTCTCCACACCCCGTGTTTCTGTGCCCATGATAGTTTCCACATGGCCCCAGTAGGTCTAAGTTATACCTGCCTGCTGGGTTCCATGAGTCATGAGCCTTGGGAAGGTCCTGGGAGACAAAGCTAGTACAATGGGATATCTTCTCAGAACAAGAGACCAAAGTCTTGCTTTGGAGGTCTCAAAGAAACTACCTCATTCTTCAGAGCCAGCTCTGGGCCCGTAGGTGACCCTTGGTGACCAGGCCACAAGATTTAGTCCATAGAGATCTTGAGTATCTCCTAGGAGGCCTTAGGGCAACCAGGCAAATTTAACCAAAACCAGAATGAGGGATCTTCCTGGCCATCCTGCTGTCAGAAGTACTCAAAGTTAGTGTTCCTCACAAAATCTGTTCTTTGTATTAGGATGAATTATTTCAAGCCACCTGACCAGTGGACACATTCGATACAAGTGGCTAAACATCAAACCTTTATTATCTCATAGTGAGAGACAGGCAGGTGCAGGTTTGGGTGATTAAGACTGAACAAATTGTCACATGTAGACTCAAGAAATGTCCACAAGGAGAGATACCTTTTTTGGAAAGCCCCAGAAGATACTAGCTCAGATCTTCTTGCCAGAACTGTGTTATACCCAGACCTAAAGCCATCAGTGGGGAAGAAAATGAGGGTCCTCCAAAGAGTTTTTTTTTTTTTGCTGCCCTCGATAGAGTGCCATGACATCACACAGCTCACAGCAACCTTCAACTCCTGGGCTTATGCAATTCTCTTGCCTCAGCCTCCCAAGCAGCTAGGACTATAGGCACCTGCCACAAAGCCCAGCTATTTTTTTGTTGCAGTTTGGCCAGGCCAGGTTTGAACCCACTACCCTCGGTATATAGGGCCAGCGCCCTATTCGCTGAGCCACAGGCACCGCCCAGGAGCTTATACTCATCATGATTCCCTATAGAGAATGGGAAAGTGACCATAGTCTGCCTTCCTGCACAATGGGGGAAGTTGACACATGCCATGGGATCTTTGGCAGCTAGTAGAGAATAGATGGTGATAGGCAGCATCTGACATGGCACCAGTGACCCCTGCTCCTTGGTATTCATGCCCCTGTACCATCCTCTCCCCTTGACAATAGGCTGGACCAAGTGACTTGCTTCTAACAAATAGATTATAGCAAAGGTGATGTGATGGTACTTCTGTGATAGGTTACAAATAATTTGTCTTGTTGGTATTCTCTATTCCTTCTCAGCTTGATGAACCAAGCTGCCCTTTTGGACAGGCCCCTTGTGGCAGCAAACCATAGATGGTCTCTGACCAACAGAACAAGAGAGGCCCTGAGCCCAACACCTCAAAAGAACTGAATACTGCCAACAACTATATGAGTGAACTTGGAAGCAGATCCTTCCCCAATTGAGCCTTCAGATGATTATACCCTCAGGTGACTCCCTGTTGTCAGCCTTGTGAGAAACTCTGAAGCAAAGGACTCAGGCTGCACACAGATTCCTGACCTAGAGAGATAGATAATGAATACTGTTGGCTTCGATGGCTTCTGCAACAGCAAACAAGTGATATAATGCTACAAAGGATTCCAGGAGCTGTGGGTGAAGATTTCCCTACATTTGTTGCCCTTATACTCCTTTGTGAATTCTCTGGTGATTAAAAAAAAACAAAACAAAAAAAAAAACAGGGTATTTATGGCTAAAGACTTACCCATTTTCACTGCATTTGTAATGCTTTTTCAACAGGAACTTCTGTTGCTTTCTAACATGAGAGAGAGAACTAAACAGCTTCCTACATTTCTGACTCATACAGGATGTTTCTGTGTGAGTTTTTGGTTATTTCTAAGGGTTGATTTCTTCCTGAGGGCCTTCAAAGACTCTTTCTTCAGTTTGGACTCTCAGGTGATTGAAGAAGGCAGAAGTCTTCAGCAGAGCATTCCCACAGCCACTGCTCTTGAGGGGCTTCATTGGGTATCTTGAGGGGCTTCATTGGGTATAGCATGCCTTGAGGTGCCTGAGATTGTAGTTGGTGGTTCTGTCTTCCCACTCAGCTCTTGTCACATACCTGTGCTATGAGTGCTCTGATGATGGAGATGGGAAGGTCTGTCCACCTGTCATTCTGTTTTGGGCTTTTTACTGCTCTGGGTACTCCAATGCTGGAAGAGCATTATTACCCTCCAAGGCCTTCACAAATATCTAGCCCTAGATAAGATCCTCTCACTTCTGAACTCTGCTGTGCATAAACAGAAAAGTGCTCTTTACAAATGAGATTCTGCACCCCATCACATCTGAAAAGGTTGTCTCCTAATAGTTCTGTTGGTGGTAAAGATGTGATCCACTCCCATGAGTAGGGTTTCCACCTGGGGTATAATGCCTAATGTTCAGCCATGAGAATCCATAGGATCTTTGGGATGCCAAGGATGCCATGGTCAAGGCGAGGAACAACTAGTGATGGAATACTGGTCCTGCCATGTACCCAACTAGTGAGCCCGTTGGGTGACATTCACTTGGCTAGGGAGAGCAGAGAGGTGCCTGGGACAGAAGTGGCAGTAGCTTTTAACACCATATTCAATGATGTAGGCTCATGCCCCTATTTTCTTCTTTTTAAAAGATGAAGGTCTTGCTACTTTACCCAGGCTAGTCTCAAGCAATCCTTTCACCCTAGTCTCCTGAGTACTGGGACTACAGTTGTGCTCAGCTAGTTCTCCATGAGGAGTACTCCTCTGTGTGTGTGTGTGTGGGGGGGGGGGACTCAGATAAATATCAATAGCTCACACGGATACTGTGCTGAACTTACACAGTAATTTTTTTGGGGGGGGACAGGATAATAGGTGCCAAAAACCAGATTCTGGATCTCAAGCTCCTTCTCAAATACTAAATCTGTCAGCTGTGTTAGACCTACCCATGCCCTGATGCCTACTCTTCTGCTGAGCAGCAGGACTGTAAAGCCATGAAGGCAGTGTCTAAGTGACTAAGAAACCCTGGCCAGGTTACAAAAACCACTTTCCCAGACTAATGAATATCACTTCTCTCAGTCTTGACTTCCTGCCTAGGGAGTAATGGAGGCCAAGATACAGTTGAAGAGAGGCAAAGTAAATGCACATAAATTTGTATTTTCTTTTAGCCATGGCCTCAGCCACAGGAGGCACACAGGACTGCAGTTCTCAAGTTGCTCTGTACCCTATCCACGGCTGATGGGGAGCCACAGCTACTTCTTTGTTCTGGATGGCACATGCTTTATAGTTTACCAGTCTCCCAACTCTGTATTTCCTCACACCTAGTGTTGCTTTTCTTTTTGGATGGGGCCAGGTTTAAACCCACCATCTCCGGTATATGGGGCCAGCGCCCTACTCCTGTGAGCCACAAGTGCCGCCCAACACCTAGTGTTTCTCTACCCACAATAGTTACCACTGGGCCCCTCTAGGTCTTTGCCTTGGTGACCCTGCCTACTGGCCTCCTGGAGTCATTATCACCTTACTAGGAACCAGAAGACAGTTCATAAAAATTCTCCTGGGGAATCAGGAACCTGCCTCTTGATCCAACATACCATTCTAGTGTTAGACTAATTTCTTCTTTCTTAGAGTAAGCTCCTGGTGCAACATAACATTCTAGTGTTACAGACTAATTTCTTCTTCCTTAGTAAGCTCTGGGTCCTCAGGTAACTGAAACATAGGCCACTATGTTCACTCCAGAGCCTTTCAGTCTTTCCCAATCCTTCACACAGCAACCCAAAACAGACCACAACAGGACAGAGGCTCTCTGCTCTCTTACTGTGCCCTGAGGCAGTTCATGTGCCCCCCAAACCATTCCCTATGTCCATGTCTTTTCTCAACCTACCCCAGTAAAACTCCTAGTACTAATGGGATATGATCAATAAGGTCTTTGTTATCACACCTTATACAGCAGACAAGGTAGGTGGTTTCATGGAGGGTGATTTGTGGGCTCCCTGGACATATCATAAGAGTTACATACCGTCTTGACCCCATCCATGAGGAATGTGCATCTTCCTGGAAAGCTCAAACCGAATTCCCCTCAAGGCCTCTTGACCAGTATGGGGTCAGCTCCCTGCCTAAGCCTCTCAGCAGCAATGGAAATTAAGCCATTCCAATGGACCTAGGAAAATCCTAGTTCCCACCAGGAAAGGGGAAAACAGACACAGGAAGCTGCATTCCCCATGCATAAGGAGAAGACTGGTGCAAATATTTGCATCCGGGCAGGATGGAAACTTAGGACTTCTGCCTATGTCCCAGGGGTGAGATGGCTCTACCAAGGTATGCTGCAAACCTTGCATACTTCCCACCACCGTCAGAATAGAGGCCCAGCTCCTCAGCCTGCCCTTCCAGGACTGACTCGAGCCTCCTTGCTCTCTGTTTCCACCAGACTAACTGGAGATCTGCAGTCCCCTGAATACTTTCATTTCATCACATCCAAACAATTTACACATACTGGTACAGCCTTCCGAACCTCATTCCATAGGATTCCAGAAATGGGGATTCTTTCACATAACCCCCAGCCTGGATTCAGGATGCTGGGACCTCACCCAATCTGGGCTCCAGGATGATGAAGGCTGGGTTCCCAGTGTGTCAGCACTGGGGTACCTTCCACTAACCTGCGCGGGGCCTATGGGCGACGCTGCGGGCCCAGGAACCCGTGGGCTGGGCGGGGCCATGCGCCAGGCCGAGCCCCGCGGGCCGAGCCCAACCCACACACCTCCAGTAGGCGGCGCTGACGCGGGCGGCCGGGCCCCTCAGGGTCTGAGGACGGGGGAGCCTCTCCGCGCGCCAGAGACTAAGGCTGGGTGCCAAGGCCCCAAGAGCGTGGTGCTGGTTCCACCTTCGGGAAAACGAAAAGCCCAGAGAGGCAGATCCAGCAGCCAGAGGTCACAGCTCAAGAGAAGGTGCGGGATCCGAGCCGCCCCCTCCCCGGCAAGGCGCTTCAAAAGCGCCGGCTATCGTCACGGCATATTCACTGCTGCCGCGCGGCGCAGTCCTGGGTAAGAGCCCGGCCAGGTCACCGACTAGGACGCTAATTCCCTGAGCCTGTCTCTTTGCCGCTGGGTCATTGCCAAAGTGAAGAGCTGAGGCGCTTCCCGCGTCGCAAGCAGCGCGAACTATTTTACACTGAAGGCGCCTCGCCGTGCCCAGCGCCCGCTTCTTTCTGTTTCTCTTGTCATGGGAGTCATTGATCTATTCTGTCTGCTGTCCCAGTGTTTGAAAATCACTCCCTCGAATCTTGTGCCTGGTGTCTCGTTGATTCAGCTGGAGGCAAATCTGGTCCTTGACACTCCATCTTTGCTGAAAGCAGGTTACCAGTTTATATTTGTATGACTTCCTTTTATTTATTTATTTATTTATTTATTTATTGAGACAGTCTCACTCTGTCGCCCTAGGTAAAGGGCTATGGGGTAATAGCTCACAGCAACCTCAAACTCTTGGGCTCAAGCGATCCTCCTGCCCCAGCTTCCTGAGTAGCTGGGACTACAGGTGCACAGCACCAGCCCAGCTACATTTTCTATTTTGGGTAGAGACAGGTTCTGGTTCTTGCTCAGGCTGGTCTTGAACTCCTGAGTTCAAGCAGTCTATCTGCCTTGGCCTCCCAGAGTGGTAGGATTACAAGTGTGAACCACCGCCTCTGGCCACCTTTTACAATTTTTCAATTAATCAGAATAAGAGGGCACCTGTGTATTTTGTTCACTGCTGTCTAGCCCAGTCCCCAGCACACAATGGTTGCACCATGGCACTGGTTGAATAACTGAACTAATAGACTCAATTTCCTTCCTGAAGTACAAGAGGACACAGTATGAGATATGATCAGGGATTAAGAATGCTTGGGGGTGGGGGGGAAGAAAGGAAAGAAAGGGAAGGGAAGGGAGGGGAGGGGAGGGGAGGGGAGGGAAGGGAAGGGAAAAGGAAAAGAAAAGGAAAGAAGAAAAGGAAAAGGAAAGGAAAGAAGAAAAGAGAAAGAAAGAAAGAAGAAAGCAAGCTTCCCCTAAGGGAAGGTGCTCACTGTTACTTTTTCTGTCATGCTTCTCCTTCTCCTACATACTGCAAAAGCATCAGCTATAACTGTGGGCAAGAGCTGGGCTCTGGCACAGGTCCTGTGGAATGACAGGTCAACAAATGTAACTCATTTGCCGCCTGAAAGAAAGACTCGGACCCCACTTCAGGTATAAATCAGATGGTGATTTATTACACTTGCGCAGGCGGGTCGCTGCCCAAAGGCAAACGGCCCTGAAGAGAAAAGCAGGTTGCTTTTTATACCTTTTTTGTGCTACGTGGCAAGTCAAGCAAAAACAGAACCAAGACATGACTGGTTAGCTCAGGGGTGGGGCTACAGTAAGTCAGGGGGGTTGGCACCAGTTCAGGGGGTTACATCGTGACAGCTGGCATGGGGACAAACTTGGGGGATGCAGTACCTTGGGAACTTCGCGCAGGTAATTTTTTCACCATTGTTCAGTCATTGCTAGGGGGTCGGGGTAAGTTCTACCATTGTTACCTGTTGCTAGGAGTTCTTGGGAACTCAGGGCACTTCCTTGTTCTGTTCTGAAACCTGTTTGAGGAATTAACCCAAGGTGGGGGGTTTGAGATGTGTGGGGACTCAGGCTGAGACAGTTAGGGGTCTTTAGGGGGCCTTTTGCCGGGTTGGTTACTACAATGTGTCTCCTGAGCTCCTATGGTATGGGTATGCCAGGCTTTTTGCGGGACCTAGGGTAAACAGAGCCACGGGGCTATATAACAGGCATGGTTTTCACCTACAGGTGATCTCCATCTAATGGAAAACACAGAGATTTGACATATAAGCAGGAAAAATACCAGGATAATTCCAAATAGTGGTATTTCCAACAGAGCTCTTAAAGAAACAATACTCGAGACATGACAAATTGAAGAATGGATCTGCAGAGTGTCCTAACTAGAGGAAACAACAAGGTAGATGCAGAATTGAGGTGTCTGAGGAATCATGTCATGCTGGCCCCACAAACTAGGGTGAGGAGTTTACCTTTTATTATGGTGGCACCATACATGACAACTTCACTGCTAAAAGGGAGGCCTGGGCTGTAAGGAATGAAATGGGCTGAGGTTACATTTTATATGCCATTGCCATGGGGTCAGGAGATACAGGGAAAGGAAAAAGGAGGCAGCTTAGAGGCCAGGTGTGGTGGTTCTCACCTGTAATCCTAGCATTTTGGTAGGCTGAGGCAGGTGGATTGTTTGAGCTCAGGAATTTGAGACCAGCCTAAGCAAGAGCAAGACCCCATCTCTAAAAAAAAAAAAAAAAAAGAGTCAGCTTGGATGTATTATCAGCTTTTTTGCTGCTCCTGCTCTCTGAGCCTCCAGAATTGTTACAGTATGTATCATTTATCCCAGTCCCTGGCACTGGTCAAAAATTCTGTGTTGGCCTTTGGGGAGCTCTTCTTTGGGTCCCTAAATACCCAGTAGATGAAGGACTGGCTGATATTGTGGGCACCACTGCAGGTAGAGAACTCTCCCAGGTAACAGAAACCCTACTGTAGTTACCTTAAACAAAAAATCATTGCTTATTAGTACATGAAACGTCCACTTGGCATTTGGCTTCAGGCACCACTTGGATCTGGGGCTAAAATGATGTCAAAAGGGCTACTTCTGTCACTCAATGCTCTCTTCCTCTATGGTGGTTCACAGGCAGGCTTCTCCATAGGGTCAAGATGGATATTGGCAACCCCATTCCATAGATGCTCAGAACCATGAAAGCCTCTTCTGGCACATATCCAAGCCCCATGGGCCAATTGCCTTTCAGGGATAGAAGACCAGATAGCAGGTTCATGTTAAGAACTCTTTCCCAATGGGGCAAGGGTCATTAGACTGAGGTGGGATAAAGCTCTGTGATTAATGTCTTCTTCACTTTGCTTGGAGGCCTGAGGCCCACATGACTTAGCTAGATTTTAACTCTGATCCAAAGCAGCCCTCCCATGTTCCCAGAAGACAGCTGTCACTCCGAGAGGGCATCACTCCCAGAGGGATGACCCAAATCCAGGAGTTGCCCTGATTGCTCAGGATGCTGAAGAGAACATTGGCTGACTTGGCACATGCCTGGCTGACTGTAGGCCTGAATGGGTGCTATCCGTCATGTGGTCTGCTTCTCTCCCAGCTTCAGGTGACTAAGCAGAAGAGAGTCATTCTGGACGCAGCGAGAACAGCAGTGCCACTTGTCCTACTACCTATTATGGGAAAAATGCTATGGGGCAAAGGGAACATCATATCTGGGAACCTGTGGGCTCCCTTCAACCTGGTCTGCCTCCTGTCAGATAGTCACACTGTTGGCCCTGGGACACAGGTATATACCTTATGTCCATAGTTCTCGTGATCCAACTCTGTAAAATTACTTCTGGGAAATTCTTGTTAACACTTATGAAATCAAAAGCCTCCACATAAAAATGTGTATTCAGTCCTCTCAGAAAACCGGAAAATGGGGCAACTGTATGTTGACTCACCATCTCTGTTCCCCATGCCCTGAAACAGCCCTGCTTCTGTGGCAGCAAATATCAGCCGAAGATGAAGGCCATGGCTGCCACGCAGAAACCAGGAACCCTGCCTGACCCACAAAAGTCACTTCTCTGCATTACAGGATCTCCCTTTTTACAGTCCTTGGGTTCCTGCCTATGCAGTAATGGCCTTGAAGTGAATAGCCCAGGGACACTACAAGAATCCTCAAAACTTCTAGATTGCTTCCCCTGGCAGTGACAAGCTTATGCTATTGTGCCCATTTTGATGGGGCATGGAAAACATGTTCTAGAGAATGTGGCTGTGCAAGGCAGGAGTATTCAGGACTTTTCTGAAGCCACAGAACTGAGTCTTTCCTATGCATGCCACTGTCAGTAAATTTGGCAAATATGCAAAAATCATACTTTTTCCTCCAGAAAGCTGCTGTTTCATAATTTTTTTGGTATAATTCCCCCACTGTGGCTGATTTAAAGCTACTCATGTAAAGTCACTGCATGTGGAGTTGAACATAACCAGCTCTTTTCAGCCAGTATGATCTGCCTCAGGACATTACCAGGCACATCTCCCTTTTGTCACAGTCATCATCACTCCTTGCCCTTAAACCTGGTGTTTCTGTATCCACTCATGGTTCCTGTGTGACCACTACAAATCTTCGGGCTGGTGATTGCTGCCTACAGAATCCAAAGTCCAGGGTCTTATTCATGGGCAGGTGCAGGAGACAGTGGCCCCTCAAGGCTACTGGGGAATATATTCCTGGAAGGACCCAACCACAGCTGTCCCAGGATGTACTGCAGATTGCTGTATCAAATACCCAATTTCGAAAGTTCTGAGGCCAACAGAAAGTCCAGGCATCTAAGACACATCAGTGGACCACGGAGACCTTTAGTCTGTCTTGTGAGGCCTTGGGCCACAAGGGAAATGAGGTTAAACTGGACTGTTCCTTGCTGTCGTGCTGTGTGTCCTCTGAGCTACACAAAGTCAGCACTGCCTTCCACAAAAGTTCTTTTTCCTCTTTGCACCATTAGAACCCAATTTTTTTTCTCACTCTCTCCCCACACATACAATGTGCATTTCAAGATTAAAATATGGCTTAAGGCTTGGCACCTGTAGCTCAGCGGCTAAGGGCACCAGCCACATACACCAGAGCTGGCAGGTTTGAATCCATCCCAGGCCTGTCAAACAACAATGACAACTACGACCAAAAAAATAACTGGGCATTGTGGCAAGAGCCTATAGTCACAGCTACTTGGGAGGATGAGGCAAGAGAATCGCTTAAGCCCGAGAGTTTGAGGTTGCTGTGAGCTGTGATGCCACATGCCACAGCACTCTACCTTGGGTGACATAGTGAGACTCTGCCTCAAGTAAAATAAAATAAAATAATTAAAATATGGCTAGAATAATAAGGCATTTATTATCACACACTGTGGAGGTGGGATCCAGGGTTGGGTATTTGGAGACTGGTCAAATCCATTATAAGTCTCACCTGTAGACTCAACAAAGACCAAGAAGGAAAATCTCTGGATGTCTGCAGCAGACTCCAGATTCTGTTGGAGAGAACTAGGTCAGGACAATGCCTGAACCATGACCCTAGTGGAATCTCATCACTCATGGTTCTCCCTAGGGAACAAGAGGGAGAACAAGAGGGGAACAAGAGTCCCCTCAAGCCCAAGAGTTTGGATATCCACATCATTAGGGATTTACTGTATCTGTTGGGCCCAGAACTTTGAAAATTGGTATTTGATATAGCAAATATCCCCAATGATCTGGATAAAGGACATATAAAGTCCCTGAGTATGCCAGGTGCACACTATGGAGACCGGCTAGCCATTAGAGGTAAGATGGCTTCTGGCAATGGCATAATCTGACAAGGGCCTGGACAAGTTCACAGCTCCTGAATTTGTCCCACAAATTTGGCACTCACAGGTAAATCTTCCCACCTAATCAATTAGGTGGCTATGATGTGCAAATTTCAATTTTTTACTGATGGCTTCCTTCTGAAACTTCTCACATAAGTTTTCTTGTGAGTGAATCCTTTCGTGGTGAACAAGAAGGCCCCAGCTAAGTGCTTTCTCACATTGATCACAACCCCAAGGCCTTTCTCTAGTGTGACCTTTCTGGTGCTGAATGAGGCTGGAGCTTTGGCTGAAGGCATTCCTGTGCCCACTGCATTTAGAAGCCTTTTTTCCAGTGTGACTTTTTTTGTGCTTAGAAAGGTTAGAACTGTAGCAGAAGACTTTTTCACATTTGTTGCATTCATAAGGCTTTTCTCCATTGTGAACTCTGTGGTGCTGACTGAAGATAAAGCTTTCACACACTGTTTGCATTCATAAGGTCTTTTTCTGGTGTAAACTTTCTGGTGCTTGACAGGTTAGAGCTATAACTGAAGGCTTTCCCACTCTGGGCAACCAACGCAGGAGGATCACTTGAGTTCAGGAGTTGGAGACCAACCTGAGCAAGACTGAGACCCCCTTCGCCACTAAAAATAGAAAAATTAGCCAGGTATGGTGATGGGCACCTGTAGTCCTAGCTACTTGGGAGGCTGAAGCAGGAGGAATTCTTGAACCCAGGAGTTTGAGGTTGCTGTGAGCTAGGCTAAGACAATGTCACTCTATCCTGGGCAACAGAGTAAGACACTGTTCCAAAAAAAAAAAAAAAAAAGAAAGAAAAGAAAAAAGAAAAAAAAAGATAAGTGGTTAAAGATATAGACTCCAGAGCCTACAGAGCTCTGTAGGTACAAATCCCCACCCCCACTGATAATTATCTCTGTGCACTGAGGCATGTGCTTGGACATTCCTAATAACTAAACTAACACGTTAATTGCATGGCTTCACCAAGGATATGTCTAAAGGATGTATAAAGAGCAGGGAGAGGCCGGGCACAGTGGCTCACACCTGTAATCCCAGCACTCCAGGAGGCCAAGGCAGACGGATTGCCCTGAACTCACAGGTTCGAAACCAACCTGAGCAAGAGTGAGACCCCCATCGCTCTTGACCAAGCATTTCCACTTGAAATGTTGTGGCGGGTACCTGTAGTCCCAGCTACTTGGGAGGCTGAGGCAAGAGAATTGCTTGAGTGCAAGAGTTGGAGGTTGCTCTGAGCAACGGACATGAAACGTCCACAGGAAACTGATGCGTGGACAGGTCAAAACCCCGGTCCAGGGCGGAGGAGGCAGAACTGGGATGTGAACCCCGAGCTCTGGCCCACACCCCTCACCCGGCATTTCCCAGAACCAGACACCCTTTGTGCCACTTGCTGCTGTGGCTTCTGCAGCTGCTGTGTTTCCGCTTGCCCAGCTCCGAGGTTAGGTCTCGGAACCGGGCGAAGGGACGCAGAGAACCGAGAACACGCGAGGAAGGACGAGCAACCTGGCGGCGGTACCAGACGTCGGAACGCGCGGGATCCGAGCTGGGTCGAGGACTGCCATTTCCCACGCACCGCGACAAGGCTGGGCGGTTGCCATGGAGATCGGTAACTGCACCGCCCAGGGGCCGGAAAGCTGGCCGCCCTAAATCCACCTATGCTAGAAGGATCAGCGCGTGCGTCCCCAGCGCGAATTGGTTCGATGAGAGGCTGGTGGGCTGGACTTCCGGTGTGCGGGAC
Organism: Loris lydekkerianus; assembly: GCA_963574355.1. NCBI lineage: Eukaryota > Metazoa > Chordata > Mammalia > Primates > Lorisidae > Loris > Loris lydekkerianus. Next base: position 2,684 of record CAUYPK010042468.1, on the reverse strand, counting down.
TGTCAATTCGGCGTCCGGCGTCTGGACTGAGGCGGCCGGGCCCCTCCTGTGTCCAGGAGGTCCAGGAACCTGAGGTGGGGCAGCACGGGAGGCCCTAGTGGAGGGGAACTGCGCGCCCGCTTGTGCGTGCGTGGTGACGGCCTGATCCACTTCCCGGCCTCGGTTTCTCTACGTGTGGCTGGGGGGAGGGTGCTGTGGGGCGGTCGGGCAGCGGCCGGAGCCAAGTGTTTCCCGCCTCCGTGGCAGCCCCGACGCAACTCGGGCAGTCACAAGCGAAGAACGCCGGGTGACTGCCAGAGAGACTGAGGCCCACAGCCGGCTGCAGACAGGGCCCGGCGGCACGGCGTTGACGGACCGGGCGACAGGGCTCGAGGGACCGCCCTCACGTGGACCTACGCCCCAGCGAGGAAATGACTCTACCTGGACGACTTCCCCGTGTCGCTTTCGTCTCCGGCTGTCCTAAAGCGAGCAGAGGGGGGCTTCGTCCCCAACCTGGCGTCCAGGTCAGAGGGGCGGGCGCGTGTAGTACCGAACCTCGGGCACCCGTGCGCGTGAGGCGGGGAAGGAGGTTCGGGGGAGGGTCCCGCACGTACAAGAGGTGGGAAGGAGACTGAACCCAGGGTGTTTCTGAACTGAGCCTTCTCAACGTGGCGTTCGGGGGCGGAGATGCGGGCTCCTGAAAAGACCGGCCAAGGAGGTGGACTTCACCTCGAGGGCAGCGAGAGCCAGGGAAGGTTTTGAACAGAATTTTGACATCCTCTGTGTTGGTATTTTAAAACCTCCATTCCACCGTTTGCTTCGTGGGGGTGTCGGTGTGAATGCAAGAGGTTACTGCCACAGTCGGGGAAGCGGTGGGCGCCTGGGCTACAAGGGGCAGTTGAACCCCAGTACTGCTGCTGCTGTCAGGTGTGTGATGTGAGCGAGTGTTGTGACTAAGAAACGCCAGGTTCTTCAGCCTGAGTACCTAGAGAAATGGAACTGGTGTAGACAGAGAGGAGGTGAAGCGCGCAGGCTTTCACTCAGGGGAAGCATAAGGATTCTGTGGCATCCGGGAGTGGAGGGGTCGCTGGACCTGACGTTGTTGGCGTTCTGGGTCAAAGCAGTGCCTATGAATTACACTGAGGAGAGGGTGATGGCAGGGCCTGGGCCAGGGATAGACAGTTAGGGCTTGAGGTGAGAAGTGTGTGTTGGGGTGCCTGCAGATATGGCAGGGTTAAGGGAGGGGAGGGTGGCAGCAGAGTAGAAAGATATTGAGGTAAGTGGATGAGGGACAGGGAAAAAAAGAAAAGAAATTGAGGGGCACTGGTGTCAAAGGAGTAAAGGATTTACTTCCATGTGTTCACCAGATCCTTGGGGCCATACACACACAACCCACCCCCACACCCCCATCGGGATCATTTAGTCCCACAGGCTGGAGGAGCAACACATAAGGCAAACACAGCAGGGGAGGGTCCCAGAATGGACATGCCCTGGAGTACATGGCTGGGACTTACACTGTTGCTTGGTACAAGAGCAGGAAGGGCTTGTCTGGGAGGGTCAGGAGTGGTCATGCTGAGATATGAGTGGACACCTGCAGCTGTCCTTGGTGTGGCAGCAACCCTAGACCCCATGGCTTGCTTTGACTTGCTGGTGTAGAGGACCCCATTTGGGAGGGGCCATAGGTATCAGTGGCCCAGACAAGGAGAGCGGAGGGGAGGAGGCCCAGACAGATGAGGGAAGTGCCATCTGAAAACAGTGCTAAGACAGAAACAAGAAAGAAGGATGAGTGGCCAAGGGATATCCAGGAAAGTAGCCATCAGAGAGTCACACAGAGCTTGGTCCTGGGTCACACAGCCATATCTAATTAAATAAGGCTTAGACTTTTGTGTATCTCCCCTTGGTTGCTGTTGTAGAGCCTGATGGCCTTCGAGGATGTGGCCATTTACTTCTCCCAGGAGGAGTGGGGCCTCCTGGACACAGCCCAGAGGGCCTTATACCGCCATGTGATGCTGGAAAACTTCACACTTGTGGCATCATTGGGTAAGGCCTTGGTCCTCCGTGGGAAGTGCACATAATGATAGGCTGGCCTGCTAGGACTGTGCCTTCACCTCCCTGGGAGCCAGGAGCAGGCCGACACCTTCAGACCTGGGCCCAAATGGGCTAGCAGTCTGGGCCCAGAGCAGTCTGGTTGACCCAACCACTCACAGCATCCCTCTGGCTGTCATGTCTCTATGCCTGGGAACCCATGAGCTGTTCGATTAATTCCCTTACAATGATGCCATCTTCAGGTTCTCCTGGTTGCAAAAATGACATGATCCCTTTCTTCTTTTCTTTTCTTTCTTTCTTTCTTTCTTTTTTTTTTTTTTTTTTTTTTTTTTTTTCCAAAATCTCACTCTGTTACCCTGGGGTTGAGTGCCATGGTGGCATCCTAGCTCACAGCAACCTCAAACTCTTCAAGAGAACCTCATTACCTTTCGGCCGGAGACGCCATCTTCTAGTAATTAATCAAAATGACAAACACAAAGGGAAAGAGGAGAGGCACCCGATACATGTTCTCTAGGCCTTTTAGAAAACATGGAGTTGTTCCTTTGGCCACATATATACGAATCTACAAGAAAGGTGATATTGTAGACATCAAGGGAATGGGTACTGTTCAAAAAGGCATGCCACACAAATGTTACCATGGCAAAACTGGAAGAGTCTAC
>CAUYPK010042467.1:0-23173 GCA_963574355.1 Loris lydekkerianus | reverse complement strand
TAGAGTGCCATGGCGTCACAACTCACAGCAACCTCCAACTCTTGGGCTTAAGTGATTCTCTTGCCTCAGCCTCTCAAGTAGCTGGGACCATAGGCACCCGTCACAATGCCTGGCTATTTTTTGGTGTTTGGCAGGTTGGGGCTGGATTCGAACCCCCCAGCTCTGGTGTATGTGGCTGACGCATTAGGTGGCTTGAGCTACAGGCACTGAGTCCAGAATTATGTTAATTCTTATCCTTAAAAGATAAGGGTAAAATGACACAATCCAAACAAAAATATATACAAATCAACATGGCTAAAGATTTTATGTTAAAGAAAAAAAGAAAAAAAAAGATTTTGTTATGTTACCTTAGAACTCCATCTAGTATTAGGAATAAATCCATAAATGCAATAACATGTATTGCACTTGCAGAGGAAGATTTGAGACACACAGGAGAAGGCATTATGAACACAAAACAGAGAGAGGTTTGATGATGCTAGGCTTAGGAGTAGAGTGAAGCAGCCACAGCCAAGGAGCACTGGCATACACCAGACGTATAAGAAGCAAGGAAAAGATTCTCCCCTAGAGCCTACAGAGGCAGTGTAGCCCTGCTAACACCTTGATTTCTGCACAGCAATACTATTTTGGACTTCTGGCCTATAGAACTGTAATTGACTTCTGTTGTTCTATGTTGTAGTAATTTGTTACAGCAGGCACAGGAACCTAGTATCACGTCAATATCTTTATTTTTAAAAACATGTGATGTCATATTTAACGTATACATAGTATTTTAAGGGATGTTCTTAAGGACTGTGAATACAAGATTTGGTGAATTAAACAACTGTATGAATTGTTTCAGGCATGTATCATTATGGATGTCAAAACCACTGGGTTAAAACTGTTGGAAAATAGGATCTTCATACCATTTCAGAGTATCTCCCCACAGATTGCATACTAAGGGAAAATGTTCCTCCATTTCATGGAGAAATTTGGTGAAGATCATCTTAAATAATCAACGTTAACACTGACAATAACAGAAGAATACGAAAAACAAATCTTTCTGATGTGTTAAAATATGAAAAGCACACAGTATTCTCACCTTGAAAATGCATATCCTGACAATGTATAATATGACAAGCCCATATTAAAGGACAGTCTACAAAACAACTTGCCAATACTCTTCTAAAATATCAATGATATAAAAAAAAAAATCTGAGAAACCATTGAAGATTAAAGTAGACAACTATACATGACTGATTCTAGTTAGAACATAGTTTTTAAATAAAAGACATAAATGGGACCACTGATATCTACATTAGCTAACAGATTTTTATAAACAGAAAATGTTTTCTATTGATAAAATTCATCATAGATAAATTTCATTTAATAATAAACAAAACCTGACTGGTTAGTTGTCATTTCTTGTTTTTAAAATGTTGAAGTACTAGCATTAACAATCTGTCACTTCCACAAAATACTAACAAAACTTTGGGTAATACAGTTGCCTATATCTCTACATCAATTCCTTTTCTTTCTTTTTTTCTTTTTAATTAAATTATAGCTGTGCACATCGATATGATCATGGGGCATCATACACTAGTTTCATAAACCGTTTGACACATTTTCGTCACACCGGTCTACATAGCCTTCCTGGCGTTTTTTTAGTTGTTGTGCCAAGACATTTACATTCCTTTTCAAGGACCACAAGGTCAAAGTGGTGTCTGAAGACCAGCTGGGTGGGACTGAACATGCTTCTTGGTCAGTCCAAATCTGGCCAGATCTCATAACCAAGCATACAAAAATAAAATACAGTCAAGGTAACCATGCAGGATGGGCAACACGGCATCATAAGTCAATTATTAAGCTAATAAAAGAGGCAATCTTCTTGGGCTGGTTTTATATTGCCCACCACTTCTGGAAAAATCCTGTATATACACTGGGAACTTCATTGCCTAACTTATTAACACCAGGGATGGTGACAGAACTCAAACTCTCCTTCCCCAAATAATGCTTTGTGAAATAACAAACACAAAAATACCCTTCAATTTTAAAAAATGTGGATACAAACATACTTTAACATTTGAGATGACATTACACAGAGTTTCCAGTTTGACTTATGATTTTTCAACTTTACTGTGGTGGAAAAGAGATACACATTCATTAGAAACTATACTTCAAATTTTGAATTTTGATCTTTGCCTAAGGTAGATATATTCAGTACAATACTCTCTTGCAATGTTGGGCAGAGGTAATAGTGGTAGCTCTTGGCCAGCCATATGATCCCAAGGGTAAATAAGCATTCAACATTTCATTATAAAATAAGATTTCTGTTAGATGATTTTGCTCAACTGTAAGCTAATGTAAGTGTTCTTTGCACATTTAAGGTAGGCTAGGCTAAAGTAAGCTATGGCATATTAGTAGGTTAATTGAATCAAATGCATTTTCAACTTATAATACTTTCAAGTTATGAGGCGTTTAGAAGTGCGTAACCCTTCTTTATCCCCAGTCAAGGAATATCTGTACTTTGAAAGCAGGTATTAACAATCCATGTTTACTGAACTGCAAATATTATCTTGTGTGAATGAGTATTGGTTAATATAAAGCATGAAAGTACAAACCAATAGTACCTCACACTCTCAAATAACTAGTGAATTTAACCTAACAATTTATTCTCTCAAATCTTAATAGTCAAAGCAATAAAAAAAAAAAGATGTATTTATACTTCCATTAAAAGAATAGATGGAATGGAAAGAAGTTAGCTGAAATTGGAAAGGACTATACCCAAAGATTTTATCTCTTTAGGCTTATGCTCTCATGTATACTAGAAATACAGTTATGTTAGAAAGAATATTATAGCCCCCTGGGTGAAGGGCACTTCTACAAATGGAACTTTACCCTGGAAGTAAGAACAATGTAAAAATAGCCCAAAAGTTGTACCCTCATATTAATTTGAAAAAATACACAAAAAAAGGTATATATATTTACATATTTCATATATATATGAAGAAGTCGTGATTTTTTTTTAGCCATCTAAAAATGTTGTAATCATTCTTAGCTCCCAGGCTGAACCAAAACCAACGGTTTGCTGGATTTGATGATAGGCCATAGTTTTCTGACTCCTATTCTTAACCAAAGCAGCATATTAGAATCTCCTGTCAGCTTAAAAAAATTCTATGTCTCTGCCACACATCTAGATGTGTGAGCCCTATCTCTACAAATTAACTTAAGGTAGAAGGTAAGGGAGAACATTGTAGAAGTATGGAATTGTTAAATTTTCCAGATGATTTTTTTATTTTTATTTTTTTTTTTTGAGACACAGCCTCAAGCTGTCTCCCTGGTAGAGTGCTGTGACATCACAGCTCATGGCAACTTCCAACTCCTGGGCTCAAGCAATTCTCCTGCCTCCGCCTCCCAAGTAGCTGGGACCACAGGTGTCTACCACAACGCCTGGCTATTTTTTGGTTGCAGCCATCATTGTTGTTTGGCGGCCCAGGCTGGATTTGAACCCTCCAGCTCAGGTGTATGTGGCTCGTGCCTTAGCCACTTTAGCCACAGGCTTCGAGCCTCCAGATGATTTTAATGTTGTATCAAGTGCTGAAGAGTACAGAACTTAGAATAGAATGGACAATCCATAGCTTCTTAAATATTTGTGAGACACACCTATTCTTTCAAACTGGCACATAAGTGCTCAGTGTTCTTGGGTCCTTCAAATGCTGTACTGTACTCAGTGATTTCTGAGTACAAATCTGATTAAGAGAACTTTACACAAAACATATTCCTTTCTTTTGAAGAGCTTTAACAATTTCAGAAGGGTAAGGCATGAACACAAGCAAGAGCACATGTAAACTGAATAACAAAAATGTGTATAACAAAATAAGTATTAGCACAATGCACTGTTGTTTTTAGGGATGTAACTACCAGAAAGAAAAAGAAAAGACTCGTGAACTATGTTCTAGGATAGCCAAAAGGGAATAACAGCAAGAAAATGCTAAGACAAACTTATATACAAGACCCAGAATATTAAGACCATCTTGCTCTTCTATTCTTTAAGGCTCAGCAATCACTTACTAACCAAAGACCACAGTATTGAACTTTCAGGCTTCTCTAGGATTTCTCCCTAATGCCTTGGGGTAGGTGAAATGGCCCAAAAAAGTATCACCACACAGCCTTTAAAACTCAGAGTATGTTTGGTTGAAATAATGAATACTTGACCATTGTGATGGAAGCTCTAAACAATTGGATGACAAAATGGAGAAGGAGAGCCAACTCCTCAACCATTACAGCTATGTATTTTTTTAAGTAATAAAGAGATTTTGGTCTTCAGAAATTAACTTAATGTTCAATGATAAATTTTAGAAGTATTATGTATAGTTTACAATAAGGTGGCTTACCTAAGTATATATGTCAGAAGAAATATAAACACAAAGGAAACTAGATGTCAGTAGCAACACAAACAAAAGTAAAACATATCTATAAAAATTATAAGTAATATGAGCTGGGCATAGTGGCCCGTACCTGTAATCCTAATACTGTGGGAGGCCAAGGTGGGAGGATAACTTGAGGTCTGGGGTCTGAGACCAGCCTAAGCAAAACCTCATCTATACTAAAAATAGAAAAAATTAGCAGGTATGGTAGCACACACGATTGAAGTCCCATGTCCTCAGGAGACTTAGTTAGGAGGACTGCTTAAGCCCAGAGTTTGAGGTTGCAGGGAGCTATAATGATGTCACTACATTCTAGCTAGGGTAACATAGCTAAATTGTATCTCAAAACAAACAAAAACCCATAACAATAAAGTAATATGCCAACTAATAAGAAGATAGCCACAAAGTTTACTGAAAGATACAAAGCAGTATCTAAATAAATCATTCTGTCATTCTAATGTCCTAAACTCCTCTTTGAAAGGTGCCAAAGTAATTTATGTAAAAGCACAGTTCCAATTAAAAGCCTAATAGGATATTTGTAAGTAATGGAACATAAGAAAAGGCTGTAATATTCAATTATGAATATCAGAGAACTTATCTCCACCATATAGAAAACATACTATGAAGTTCCAGTTATCATTACAATGTAATTAAACAAAAACAAGCTAACAAGTCAATTGAAAGAAAACAATATAGTCTGAGACCCAATTAGCTATTCACTAGAATTCACTAGGTCAATGAATTCATGCCACAAATATTTATGGAACAGTGTTCTAGAGTCAGCAACAAACTGAGAGGGGAGAAAAAAATTCTTGTTCTCAAGCTTATGTCCTAATGGAGAGAAAGAAAACGGAGTAGAAATAATATGTTTTAATTATTTTCTTTCGTTGTAGTTGCCATTGTTGTTTGGCAGGCCCGGGCTGGGTTCGAACCGGCCAGCCCTGGGGTATGTGGCTGGCGCCCTAGCACTGAGCTACAGGCACTGAGACTTATTGTCTTTTAAAAGGAAGAAAAGCTATTACCAACCAAACACTCAGAAATAACCACTGTTGATGTTTTTCTTCTATATATAAATTCATACAAGAGTGATCTGCCCCCACGTTTTCCCCAACAGAAGGGAGACTGCTTCACACCCCCCGCCCCTTTTTGAGACAGAGTCTCACTTTGTTGCCCTCAGTAGAGTGCTATGAGGTCATAGCTCATAGCAACCTCAAAGTCTTTTTGTTGTTGTTGAGACAGTCTCACTATGTCACCCTTGGTATAGTGCCCTGGCGTTATAGCTCACAGCAACCTCAAACTCTTGGGCTTAAGTCATTCTCTTGCCTCAGTCTCCCCAGTAGCTAGGACTACAGGCGCCCTCCACAACACCTGGCTATTTTTTGTTGCAGTTGTCATTGTTGTTTTTAGCTGGCCCAGGCCAGGTTCGAACCCAGGTTCGGTGCATGTGGCTGGCGCTGTAACCACTGTGCTATCCGGCACCAAGCCAGCAACCTCCAACTCTTAAGCTCAAGTGATTCTCTTGCCTCTGCCTCCCAAGTAGCTGGGATTATAGGCGCCCGCCACAACACCGGGCTATTTTTAGGGACAAGGTCCCACTCTGGCTCAGGATGGTCTCAAACTTGTGAACTCAGGCAATCTACCATTTTGGCCTCCCAGAGTGCTGGGATTACAGGCATGAGCCACCGCATCCAGTCAGAGACTCTGCTTTATTTCTTTTTTCCTAGTCAATACATAGTCACGTACCACATAATGACAGTTAGGTCAATGACCAATGGAACAGACAATGATGGTACCATAAAATTATAATGGAGTTGAAAAATTCCTATTGCCTAGAATGTCTTAGCGATTGTAGTATCTTAACAATGCATTACTCATGTGTTTATGGTATTGTTGGTACAACAAACCTACAGAGATGTCAGTCAATTAAAAATCTAGCACATACAATTGTGCAGCACATATTACTTGATATTGATAATAAACAACTATTTTATTGATTTACTTATTATACTATATTTGTTGTCATAATATTAGAGTGTATTCCTTCTACTTTTTTTTTTTTTTTTTTCTGTGAGGCAGGTCTCACTTTGTCATGCAGGCTAAAGTGCAGTCACATCATTATTGTGACGTTTTTGTGCCTTTAAAAGGTTCCTTGGTTACCTCTATTTTCAGGTAACCGGTTACCATCTTAAGCTCTCAAACCCCAACAGAAGCCACATATCCTGAATTATTAAAATGACTAGGAGAAATTTTTTTGTTTTTACTACTTTAAAGTGAGTATGTAGCCTTTCAAACTAACCTCAAACTCCTAGGTTCAAGTGATTCTCCTGCTTTGGCCTCACCAGTAGCTGAGAAAATACATGCCCCCCTACCCAGTTAATTTTTTTCTATTTGTAGTACAGACAGGGTCCAGCTCTTGCTCTTGACTAGTCTTGGACTCCTAACCTCATGGCATCTTCCTCCTCGGCCACATGGACTGGTAAAATTATAGGTGTGAGCCAGTGGGTCAAACATACTTGTGCTTATATTAAAAAAAAAAAATTTTTTTTTTTAAACCCTAATGCAGGCAGGTCTTTCAGGAGGTATTCCAGAATAAGTCACTATAATCACAGGAGATAAAGTTCCATACAAGTTACTATCCCTAAAGACGTACAGTGGAATAACACGTGGAGGTGAAAGACAGTGAGACTGATGATCAACCCTGTGTAGGTCTATACTAGTGAGTGTGCTTATGTCTTAGTTTTAACAAGAACATTAAAAACAAATAAAATTTAAAAATGTGGATGTTAAAATAGCTCATGGAAAGAAATTATTTTTTGTACAACTATACAATGTATGATTTGAGTGTTACTACAAAAGATTCAAAAAGTAAAAAAACTGTTTGTTTACAATGGTAAAATGGTACAATAAGCTGAGGTTAATCTGCTACTTAAAAAAATATTTTTTAAGGCTCAGTGCCAATAGCTCAGTGGTTAGGACATGGGCCACATACACTGGGGCTGGAGGGTTCAAACCCGGCCAGGGCCTGCTAGAACAACAATGACAACTAAAACAAAAAATTAGCCAGGCGTGTGGCAGGCGCCTGTAGTCCCAGCTACATAGGAAGCTGAGGCAAGAGGATTGCTTAAGCCCAAGAGTTTGAGGTTGCTGTGAGCTATAACATAACAGCACTCTACTGAGGGTGACATAGTGAGACTCTGTCTCAAAAAAAAAACTTTTTAAAAATAAATTTAGCATAGCGTACGTCTATACTAATATACAGTAGGCCTTCACATTTATTCACTAACTCACTCTCTGACTAACCCTGAGCAAATTCCAGTCCTACAAACTACATTAATGGTAAATGCCCTACACAGGTATACCACTTTTTCTCATATATTTAAACTATACCTTTTCTGTTTAGATACATAAATACTTACCACCATTGTGTTACAACTCTCTACAGTTACTGTACAAGTTTGTAACCTAGGAGCAACAGACTATGCCACATAGCCTAAGAGTGTAGTAGGCTATCCTCCGTAGATTTGTTTTAAGTACATTCTGTTATGTTTGTGTAACAACAAATTTGCCTTGCTGTACATTTCTCAGAATGTACCTGTTGTTAAGAGATGCATGACTATATTGTAAACAGTTTCCTATTTTACTGAGTATTCTGCTAGATCTTGATTTTTAATTGTTGTATATTATTTTATTGTTTGAATGTGCCTTCATTAACTATTGCCCTACTGTTGGTTATTTAAGTCATTTAAGGAGCTGTGGGCCATTAATCAATGCAATATTAAATTACTGATGCAATATAAAATCTTAAGTTTTCATTTTTCATTTACTGTAACTGAACTATCATGAAAGTAGATTTTTACGTATGTAAAAATTTTCCTATTATCAATATATTTCCTTATCTAGTTTTATCAATTTTTTTTTTTTTGAGACAGAGTTTCACTATGGCACTCAGTAGAGTGCCATGCAGTCACAGCTCACAGCAACCTCAAATTCTTGGGCTTAAGTGATTCTCTTGCCTCAGCCTCCCAAGTAGCTAGGACTACAAGTACCACTGTGCACGGGTGCTGAGCCCAATTTTATAATTTATATAAAATTCATAATTTATTTATAATTCAATAAGCTTTGAAAATTCAAATGTATAAAGTCCTGTGATGTCTACAGTTAAGATACAGAACATTTTTGTGCCTTTAAAAGGTTCCTTGGTTACCTCTATTTTCAGGTAACCGGTTACCATCTTAAGCTCTCAAACCCCAACAGAAGCCACATATCCTGAATTATTAAAATGACTAGAAGAAATTTTTTTGTTTTTACTACTTTAAAGTGAGTATGTAGCCTTTCAAACTAACCTTCTCTTAAATATTTAACACAGACATTGTGTCAAATACAAAAAACCAAAATTTCTCAGTCAAATACTTAATCATAACTATATGTAGGACTATGTAATATGGCTTGGCCACTTTGTTTTGTTTTTCTCTTTGTTCTAACAATTCTTCCCAATTTGAGAGGAAACCAGTCTAGATTAGTTGAAAGTCTGCATCCTAGAATATTTTCATTTGTATGTTTACTGATTGTATTTTTCATTTGCTGGATTCAATTCATGTATTCATTCAACAAGTATTTCTTGAATATCTACTGGATACTAGGCACAGTTCTGGGTAAGGTAATATGTCATGGAACAAAATATATAAAGACTCAGCCCCTTTTGGACCTTACACTTATGTAAGGAAACTAAGTAATTAATAAAAATATACTCCAATAAGTGGTAATAAATACTGTAAAAGGGGTGTATCAGAATGGGAGTGCTTGTTACTTTGTTCAATAGGGTGGTCTATTAGAAAGCTAATGAAATGAGTGAGGTACCTTGAAAGTGGGGAACTGTTTCATTTCAGTCAGTGAGAATAGCAACATAATGGCTCTGGGGGGCAAAAAGCTCCAGTGTGTCCAAGGGACAGCAACAAAGCCAAGGAAACTTGACCTGAGAATGGCCAATGGTAGGGAGTTTGTTAAGGCCAACCTTGTGAGGGTCTTGCAGGTCCTGGGAAGACTTGAGATTTTACCCTATTTGTGGTGGAAGCCACTGGGAGGTTTGAGCAGGGGATTATTACAAACTGAGTCATATGTAAAAGGATCACTTTAGCTCAGTAGTGAATATGGGCAACAGAGCCAAGTTGACAGAATGAAGGTTTTCTAGTAGGGGCGTGGTTCAATGGCTCTAATAAGAACAATTTTTCATGAGCATTATCTGTTCACTGTAAGAAAACACCCACCTTCTAAAGTACTTGCAGCAATTGAAAAGCTTGCCCTCTTTGACCATTTGAAAATGGTCCACCAGTCTCCTTTTCACATTTTATTTTTACCCAGCCAAAGCTTGCTCTTTCTTAGTGAAAGCTCAGAAGTCCAGGTTAGAACAGACTCATCCAAACACAGAGGCTGACATAGCCTACAGTCCTATAGTATCCCACAGTGAACTTTCTGGAAGATCCTCAGACCTCATCCCAAGACAAACCATCACGTGTTGTTTACTGCCCCAAGTGTTACTACTGAAACCTCATAAGAAAACTACAGAATAGTATTATAATATAGCTGGATCTTATCTTGGTAAACACATTTTTTGTGGCTAGAATGTTTTAAGTATTCAAATTTATGAGCTAATCTGTCAGTTCCAGTTTTTTCCGCTTAGACACTTACCTCCCGCAGTGTTTCCTCGGGTGGGAATTATAATTCTGAGGCATGTTCTCTTAATATTGCTTTCTAGAGTTTCCCCCCAGAATTAAACTCCAATCACTTATTATAATTGCTGGTTTAACAATCCCTTTTGGACTCCCTTTCTTGCCCTGTATTACTTCTCTATTCCCCTGCTGCTTGCTGTACCTCACAAATAAATTGCTTGCACTAACATTCTTAAAAAAAAGAAAAAAAAGGTTCTTTGGTGCCTTTTCACAGTAAATCTCTTCCATTTACTAACAACTACTGATGTAATTTCTGTCATTAGTTTCACCTTTTATGAAATGTTACTGGAAGAGATTCATGCAGTATAGTCTGTTGTGTCTCATTTCAATAACAGAGTAGGACAAAGATATAGAGACTCCTCCATGTTGCAGAATCTATCAGTGATTTGTTCCTTTGAATAGATATACCACAATTTGCTTATCATTCAGGTTATTTCAAGTTTTTGTCCATTATGAATACAGCTAGTTGGAAAATTCAGGTTTAAGTCACTTTATGTTCACTTCATTTTTCCCTGCCAACAATACCCTTCCCCACTACCTGTATGACTTCTACTCACCCAAGTCCTCCTTATCCCTCAAGGCATAACATATATGCTAGCCCTCTATGGAACTCTTCATGATTGTAAAGCTCTCATTAATTTCATTATTTTTCAAACTCCCACGGTACTATCAATCACTCACACTTAACAATACCATGTGATATCCTTCAATTTTATGATTAATCACCTGCCTTGAACAGGCTAATCAGAATATAAGCTTCTTGAAAACATGGTCATACTGTAAATTCTGTGGAGTTTCTGAAGCACCTGGCATAGTACTGATCAACAGTATAATGAACAGGTCTTATTCTTTACTTATACATACAACGATTTCATCGCTTTCTTATGTAGGAGTGTCATGTGACTTATAAGTATCTTCCACGTCAAACTCTATCATCTAGTAATCTGCCCTTTCCTTTCTTATTAACATCACTTCATTTTCATTACTCCAATGAGCACAATAATGTTCACTACCCATAAGTTCATTCCCTTCTCTATACCTTCCTTGCCCAAAGAATTTCCTTCTGACATCCTTGGTATCTATTTGAATTCTGCCTGGCATTCAGAGACCAGATTGAGTCACATTTCTTTAAGAAAACAGCAAACGAAAACTAAAACACACTATTCTAGCAGCACTGAATTTCTCTGATCTCCTAATAGTTAACTTTAGACCTATATAATTTGAAAATGTATCAAAGTATGTCTTAAAATGTCCTATAATCATACATATACACTAATCTTGCCTAACCAATTAATTAGAGTCTATGAAGCATTTCATGTAACAATACTTTTTATATTCTTTAGGACAAATAGTAAGTACAAAATAGCTATTCTTTTTGCTGCTTGTTTGTTTATTTTGAGATGGTCTCTGTTTCCCAGGCTAGAGTGCAGTGGCATCATCATAGTTGACTGCAACCTCAAACTCCTGGCTCAATCAATCTTCCTACGTCAATGTCCCAAGTAGCTGAGAGTAGAGGTACACATTGCCATAACTGGCTAATTTTTCAATTCTTTGTAGAGATGAGGTCTCACTGTGTTGCTCAGGCTGGTCTTTAACTCCTGGGATCAAGTGAGCCTCCTGCCGCGGCCTTCCAAAGTGGTAGGATTATAGGCATGAGCCACCAAGTGAGTCTAAAATATTCTTAAAAGAGTATCAGGGAACACAGAGGCTGAATGGTCAAACATAGTTTGATGAAGATTAGTTCTTACTAATACTTTAAAACAAAAAAGAATTAGCCAAGAATTAGTGTGCAGTCTAAGAAGAACTACATACAGTAGAAGTTAAGCTATGCCTAGAAACTAATTTTCAGGTATAATGAGTACCTAAATGTAAACACTGGCAAATTCTATCTGTAATAAAGTGCCAAATAAATATTTTAAGTTTTGCTTGCCATACAGTCTTTGTCACAACTTATACTTATGCCACATAAATAGCCATGGACAATATGTAAATAAATTATCAATGCTTTAGTCCAATAAAACACTTCCTTTAAAAAACAGTGAAGGGCCACATTTGGCCTGTGGCCTACAGTTTGCCAATTCCTAACCCAGTGTAAAAATGGTTTTAAAACTTTGTCTTGACGGGCATGGTGGCTCACGCCTGTAATCCTAACACCCTGAGAGGCCAAGGCAGGTGGACTGCCTGAAGCTCAGGAGTTCAAGACCACCCTGAGCAAGAGCAAGACCCCATCTCTAAAAAACAGCTGGGTGTTGTGAGAGGTGACTCTAGTCCCAGCTACTTGGGAGGCTGAGGCAAGAAAATCTCTTGAGGGCAGGAGTTCATTGCTTGAGCCCATGCTGTGAGCTATGACACCATGGCATACTACCAAGGGTGACAAAAGTGAGACTCTGTCTCTAAAAAAAAAAAACACCCCAACCCTCTCCCCCTTTTTCTTCTGTTTTGAAAGAAGTACAGTTTTTGCAATCAAATCTTAAGCAGAGTTCCAATCCCTCCCCCCCAAAACACAATTCTATAGTTAAACAGAAAGGGAGAAAAATAATGGTATAGAGTAGCCCACTAGACCTTCCACTAACATCCACTTTTTCTTCCCTAAAGCTGATCTTCACCCCTAATTTTCACAGGTAAGAAAATAAACACAGAGGGGAAAAGCATTTATACAGTATCCCAACAAAAACTAGACCTAGTGTTAAAATTAAAATTTAGATCTTCACCTTTGATTGTACATCCTAGCCATCAAACCACAATAGTTAACCTGAGGCGTTAGGAACAGAAGTGGAAAGGTAAAGTACTTTATTATGATTTATAACTTCTGATAGAGCTTTAGTATTTAATTGTGGTTGAATTTGAGAATTTAAACTACAAAGGTATCTTTTTTGGTCCTGTAATGAATCTTTGTACTTAGATCCCTCTGTTAACCTGTCAAATAGGTCCAAACAAAATTACACAACTATGAAGGAGGTTATCACAGTAACTATCTTGCCACCTTTGCTATAAAACCATTATTATCAATTTCATAGCCCTAAATGCATCTATTTTCCATACGATTTTTACAGGTTACTGCTAAACTATAATATCAGAATTTGCCAAAGAACTATAACACAAGTCAAAAGAATTGATGACTTTATTCAAAACAGAATTTTCAAAGAGCATATGAAAGAAATAACTACTTATAGACCATATCAGAGAATTTTCAAACAGAATATTCATTCAAGATCATAACTGGATGAGAAAATTTACACATTAAAAAAATGACTTATTTTCATATCCAGAGTAGAATTAATTCTAACTCTAAAATATAAAGTTGACAATTTCTGATATTTACTCTGCCTAAGTTGCATGTAAATGTCTTTAGAATAAACTCAGCTTCACTGATGCAGGGTAGATAGGAAATACAGCCAAAAACTTTAAATAAATAGTAATAACTGGGAGCAATGCAACAGGAACATGGACACAATATTATTAATGCTCTAGAACATTTTAGTGTATATTATTCTAACAGTAAAGGTCTTTTTTAAGCTTTACAATAAGAACCATGTGGAAAACATGTACTACATATACTCTAAGCAGATATATTTTAATCAATTGAATTTTAATAAATTAAGTGTGCCAAATGCTAGAAGTCTGACTTTATATGTACACATTACAGTGCTATATAGTTCTATGGCTGATTAAATGTTACTTGAATTCCTAACAACTTTTGTAATTTTTTTAAATGAATGAGAAATCATAAATCAGAAAACTCACCAGATTGTAGTGAAATACCACACAGGTATATAGGACACATTGCTCACCACAATTACGAATAAAAATGGATTTAGAGGACATGAATAATGAATTAGTGAACTCTCTCCTATGCATAAAACTTACTTCTTTTCACTTTTACAGGTATTATTAAAAATCAGAAACAAAGTCATTATATAAGCTAATTATTTTAATATTTAAGAATTTTTTTTGTTTCTACAGGATTATTTCTGACTATAAAATGTAATATTCAGACTTCTTATCAGCTCCTTAAATTGCTGTAAGACAGATACACCTATAGCAAATAAAGAATAAAGAAAGTCACGTAGGGGGTAATGTTAAAATTTTTAAATTAAATAGTAACAATTAAGTACTAAAAGGAAGAATAGATAATACAATTTGACACAAGGTATGCATTTGATAGCTCTTTCTCTCTTTTTAGTAAATATGAGTGTCTGATTTCAGATCCAATAATTTAAAATATTTTATTAGGAATTATGCCTAATCTACATAGTCAAAACAGCTTAAACAAGAACATTTTAAAAACAAAGAGGCTTTCACAACATTTAACATAAAATCAAATGCATGCTATTCTTGACTGTTTTAAGAACTGCCAACAGAAAATTTCATGGCAAAATGATGTTACGGGCTATCAGCATACTGCGGTCCCAACAAGATAAAACATGTGTTTTGTTCCTAGCAATAAAATTGGAAAGGAGTAAAAATAATGTCTCAATAAATATAATGAAATTTCTATCACATGCAAAACATTATTTCCTTTCATGGTAACACATTTTTCTGTGGCTCAGAAATATGAGCAATATACAGGCAAAGCATGCCCTATTAAAGAAATAAGAATGAAAATTACAGAAAATTCCATAGTAAACAAGCAATAGTTTTATTACCTAAGGCAAAAGACAGGAGTTTAGGATGTAAGGAACAAGTTAAAGCCTCTATGATCCAGTAATATTCTCTGACTACTTTGTTACTTATGTGGGAGTGTAGCAAAAGGATTATTGCTAATCCTTTAACTATGAATAATGATTTATTGAACAATTCCTATAAATTTGTACTGTGACCACAAAAACCACATCTTCATAGGCTAAGATAGTTTCCTATTAGAGAACATTTTTAAATGTTTAAAAATACACATATACACACAGAATTCATAATCATATTACAAACTGATTTATATGTATTCAGTAAAGGCTTTGACTATTTACAGCTTTCATATTTATAATTTTAATCTTAAATAAGTTTAAAATGTGGTCCTTACACGTAGGTATAAATCAAGAGTGTTAAAAATACTTTTTCAAATAGTTGAGCTTCATTCAGAGTAATAGAGAAGGTATTAGAATGAGGTTAAGTGCATCTTTTGTCAGTAACGTATGTTGCTCCCTCTTGCCTCATAAACAAGCTGCTCCTTTTTGAATAAAGCAGACCTTCAATTTAAATTTATGGAAAGACTAAAGCAGGAGAGCCTGCACTCACAATTTTAATAACCTATTAAGTTGCGACTTCAGATTCATTTTATAACCGTGCTCCTCAGGGAGCTATGCTATCTGGATAAAGATAAAATTTTTTTCCTTTAAAGATAAATAGCATCATTAATCTGCAACATTTCTTTTCTATTATCTTTCGAAATGAGGAGTTATTTTGTTCTGATCTTGAGGTAATTAGCCTTCATTCACTAGCCTGAAAATGTCTGTGTTCTGAAAATTAAAAATGTGTCATTAAGTGGAATTTACCATAATGTCATTTATCTTTATATAGTTCATCAGTGACAGCAATGGGCCTGGGAATCCATCAGCTTTTACCAAGGAAGCATTAAAACAAATTGAAAAACAGAATAATCCCAGGCACTCTTTAACACAGTCAAAGCCATTTGGGTAATTAAATAGTGGTATTTAAAGTTTTAATTTAGATTTTTCCCTCTGTTCATCAGTAGTCAAATGAGATGTTCATATTCATAACTGTTTGTAATAAAAGGTTTCATAAAGGAAGCAGAATATCAATGTTATTAAAATTTAATATAACATAGGGAAGAGCCTTAATCTACAAAATAAAGTTCTTATTTTCCTGCACCCTAATTTCTAAGATTACATCAGAAATGCCTCTTTCTTCAACTGTTGAGGTTACACTACTGGCTTCATAAAGACTGGTAATTCAACACCCAAATAACCACAAATGGGTGTATGACTAGAAATTCAACTTCATTATTGCTAATGTTGGGGAATAATAATACCTTCTTCACCTTAAATTTGTTTTCACTAATGACATCCCTCCAATAATTCCTGTACAGAGTTATCAAACATAATTATGAAAATAAACTCTGGCTTGACAAACTAACACCAGAGAAAATAAGAATAAAATGAGCAATTGGTTTAAGTAACGCAGGATTAAGTTGATACATAAGAATTAAAAAATAAGAATCTTGTGGCATTAGGAGAGCACAGAGGCATTGTTTTACCAGTTTAATTCTATTTATACATTGGCCAGGGAAACAACCCATGACTTAGAAACACAGCTCAAAAATTATATTCTTATTTAAGATACTAAAAATACCTTGAGTAGACTTCTGAGAGATACAATATGATGAAATCAGTTGAAAAGGCTAAACTACCATAAAAATGTTTATAATAGGTTCAAGATACAAAACTCATTAAACACAATAAAAATATTCATTATTTCCCGTTCTGTATATATGGTAACAGTATCAAATAGTTCCTAACATAAGAACAATCCAACAACTTAAAGATTAACTCAATGTAGCAATGCTTACTACTACAAGTGAAAAACTTTAGAAAACAACCAAGTTTACAATGAGGAAAGGAAAGGAAATCTCAGGAAGGGAAAACTTGGCATATTTGTACAACTGGTCAACAGCAGCACAGCTAAGACTAGAATCCATGCATCCAGCATATTCTTAGGCCATCTGCCTTACAGACGAATGAATTTAAAACATCTATACAATAAATAACCAGACGTGCACAATCACCAAACAGATTACCAAAGGTAAGCACAGTGTGAATTTGACATCTTGTTAAAAGTTTTCAGACATTAGGATCCTTTCATCAAGAAAGCAATCAATAAGAAGGGTATTTTTCTTTTTTGGTCTTAAATTTTTTCCTTTTAAAAGTTTTAACTAATTTTCCTAAAATAATTTATTTACCTGTTAACATTTAACTATTTCCTTCTATATCCCCTTGATCTACAGGTGTCTTGTCATAACTTGTCATTTTAGTGGCTTACCTCCTGTAAACAAGGAAGACACTGGCCAGGCCAGATGAGGCACTAATGGACCAGACTAAGGCACTAATGACATCCATCTTCAAAACTGCATGGCAGCTGGATTTTTTTGGCGCAATGAAATTGACCATACAGTTTGAAATTAAATATTGGTCAAATACATATTCTAGAAAAAGTTCAAGGTCTGATAAACAATTTGTGATTATTCTCATTATTCCTACTAAAGATTAACTATCTCTAATTTTTTTAGAAAAAAGTTCAGCACAAAAGTATATCTGTACTTGTAATGATGTTAAAGAACAGTGGTTAAAGAACAGAAAACAATTGAATATCTAAGGGAATAGTTCAATAACCTCTGAAACACCCACTCTGTATATCCTACAGATTATCATACAGCAATTAAAAAGTTAATCTCTACTATATCAATTAACCAAGGAATGTTATGTAGTAAATGTGAAAAAAGTATGTCTCAGAGAATTATGTATAAACAATGACCCCCAAACTCCTCAGTGTGTATGTGCATGTTTCAATATTTTTTATATAAGCACAGAAAAAGATACAGAAGGAATAATATACAAGGTATAGACACCGGTATACTGTTCCTAGAAAGCCAGTATTTTTCAACCTTTTTAATCTCAAAGCATATTTGAACCTATAATTAAATCGCACATTTAAAGTATGTTGAACAAAACAAAAAGAGTTAAAAAATATATATATATTTACTGTGCTTTCAACTTCTTTAGAAAATAATTCAATTAATGATTATTAAAAATTTATATGGAACACCTAAGATCCTCTCACGGTACACCAGTTGAAAATCATTGCTATAGGTTCAAGTGTGCTGTGAGATTTTTTTAAAAAGTTGAAAAACACTGATATAGAGGCTATTAACACTGTGTGTTTAAGGGTCAAGGAGGAAAGTATTTACATTCTCTTTATTAATCCTCAGGTGTAAGCAATTCTTCCAACCAGGTGCTAGATCTACTCTATTAGACAGGGACCCTAAACTATGACTGAGCTGCCTTAAGCTGATACAAGAGCCTTAGAGTTCCACGGCTGATAGGAATATCTACTAAGATCTTCTAATTTTCATTTCATCCCAATGTTACAGATACCCAACTTAAAAAAGAAAAAAAAAAAGGACAAGACAGCTATTTCACATTCATAGTCTTCTTTTAAGTAATCTACTCTTTTCTAAAATAAGTCAGGTTGTTTTCCAAAAATAATTTTTTAAAGAAATCAGGAACCACTGCACATGTCAAAGCAGGGGAAGGAGAGCAATGATGTGATGTACAGAACAAATGAAACCTTGTTCACCAGTAGCAGGAGTCTTCAAAAATCTTGGTGTTTTCAACACTTTCTCAGGGACAGTATGGGATAGAAATATAGTTTGAGAAAGGATATATTTTAATACTATAAATACTAAATGTTCACAGATGTTATTTCTACTTGATAAACTACAGCTTCTCATATGAGTCTCTTGAAGGCCCACAGCTTCAAATGCAGGCTTTTAGGTGTCGTTCTCCATGTCAAATGGCAACCAGTAGTCACACCAACTGTCAGTTTGACAAGTACTCTCTTAGCATTCAAGGATAAAGTGCACACATACAACGCCCTTCCTGACAAAAAAAGAGACCAGGAAGATGAGAGCCAGCCACTAGAGGGAAGACAATCAAGCTGGCAGAAAAGAACTGGAAACGGGCTACGACAACAAACCAGAAAGCCAAGAAAGGGGAAGAGAAAGCTGGCTCACTCTAAAGAAAAAAGGAAAAAATGACGAGAAAAGAAAATAGAGAAAAGAAAAGGGAGCTAATCATATAGGATGGGGTCAAATGGAGAGAAACAACATGTTCTTGGTGAATAAAAAAGAGATCAACAATATAAAAAGCCTCCCAACTTCATGTAATACTACCTGTGCAAGTCATCAGCCCACTAAATAATCTTTAGTACCAACATTTCCACTCCAATACCTTTTCTCCTGAAGATGTTCCTACCTAATCACTGCCCATACCTCTTCAGAGTTGTTAGAAACCCATTGATTTCCTTACAAACACAACTATTTCTTGTCCTTTCTAATCTTGTTTATTCAATCGTGCACTCAAGATGTATTTACTGAGTGTCCAAGCAGGTACTTACTACTGTTCTAGAGCCTAGGGATGCAGCAATGAAATAAAAAGGTTCTTGCTTTAACGGGTAGAGTGAAACCATTAAATACATACATATAAATAAGCATAGGCATATAACATATATAAGGCGATGATAACAGTTTATGAAGAAAAATAAAATATAAAAGGGGGTTGAAAAAGGATGAGGTTTCTCTGATAAGATGACATTTGAGCAGCAACCTTAAAGAAGTAAGGGAGATAGCCATATAAATATTAAAAGAAAAGCATATCCAACCAAAGAAAGTGCAAAAGCTATTAAGACAGTAATGTACCTGGAACTTTTAAAAAGTAGCAGTCAGTGTGGCTGAAGCAGAACTATCAATAGGTATTACAATTAGTAGATAAGATCAGAAAGATTACAATTAACTAAAGCATATACAACCTTTTATGCCATGAAATTAATGAGTCTTGTGCAAAGAAGTAACATTATCTGACTTATGTTTTTAAAGGATCTCTCTAGCTGCTGAGTGAAGAAGGCAGAGCAACCACCTTGGACACCACTGTAATAGTTCCAGTGAACCTGTGGTCTTGGAGCCACATGTGGCCTTGAGTGTGGCCTACTGACTGAATCTAAATTTTACATAACAAATTCTTTCAATAAAGTATTTTGATGGTGCCTGTAGTTCAGTGGGTAGGGTGCCGGCTACATAACACCCAGGCTGGCGGGTCTGAGCCTGGCCTGGGCCAGCTAAAGAACAATGACAACTGCAACAAAAACAACAACAAAAATAGCCAGGCTTTGTGGCAGGTGCCTGTAGTCCCAGGTCCTTAGGAGGCGGAGGCAAGAGAATCACTTAAGCCCAGAGTTTGAGGTTGCTGTGAGCTGTGATGCAACAGCACTTTACCGAGGGTGACAAACTGAGACTCTGTCTCGAGAAAAAAAAAAAAAAAAGTATTTTAATAAAGTATTAAAAATAAATGAAGGTCTGATACATGCTGTAATGTGGATGAACCCCAAAGACATTATGCTAAGTGAAATAACCAGATACAAAAGCATGAACAACATATGCTTCCACTTACATAAGGTTCCTAGGATAGTAAAATATAAAAATGTGTAAAAGCAGATGTGAGGGATAAAGAGTTACTAATGATGAAAACAGAGTCTCAGTATGGGATTATGAAAGAAAAAGTTCTGGAGATGGATAGTAGTGATTATTGCATGACAATATTGATGTACTTAATGTCATCAAACTATAAACTTAAAAATGGTTAAATGGTAGAATTTTTTGTAAAGTTTATTTTATCACAATAAAAAGAACATAATATGAAAAATAAAAGATATAGGCAATCCAGTTTAGAACAATGTTTCTGAAAATTAATCTAATGTTTTACCTATATAGTACCCATTAACAAAGAAATAACTGAATAAACAATGATACATGTAAGCTATGGAATATTATGCAGTCATTTAAAAATGTATTAAAGTATACTACTGGTGTCGGAGGTTAAGTGTTCATAATACGATCCCATTTTTCAAGCAAAAAATGTCTCCTAAACAGTTTATGTGTATGTATAAATTAATATTTGGGTATAGACTAGTAATTTTAGAAAAGACAAGACAAACATAAGTGTTGACATAACTTACCTTGGGGTAAGAGGGTTATGCAAGTGAAGGGTACCAAAAATAAAAAAGCAAAATAAAAGATAATACTAAAACAAATCTAAATATTACTTCATAAATGTTAAATTATGTGTATTAGCATAAAAGTATAGACTGTCAGCATATTCTAACTCGTAATAAGTATAAAAAGATGTTATTTATCCCATCCTAGTACACAGCTAGGCATGATGATGATGACTGTGAATAATGGCTGGTCTTCTAGAATCATATACATTATCTCCTTTAATGGGAATTTAAGAGGGGCTTTTGCTGATTATCAAATAACTATTTTAAAAGAGATGGATAGCTGGGCACGGTGGCTCACACTTGTAATCCTAGCACTTTGGGAGGCCAAGGTGGATACATGATCTGAGCTCAGGGTTTAAGACCAGCCTGAGCAAGAGCAAGATCCCGACTCTAAAAAACAAATAGCTGGGCACTGTGGCTGGTGCCTGTAGTCCCAGCTACTCAGGAGGTTGAGGCAAGAGGATCATAAGAGACCCCAGTTTGCATTTGCTATAAGCTATGTGGCATGGCACTCTACCAAGGGTGATAAAGAGAGATTATGTCTCAAAGGAAGAGAGAAAGAGACAAAGATGGATAATCATTCAATATATAAGCAATCTAGGCACTTGCTCTATCTTGTTTTGTCACCCACTCCTGACAAATGAAACAACATTCAATTCAATGTACTTGGATTAAACTGATTTGATTTCCTTCCTTTTTCAAGAGATGGGGTCTCGCTCTGTCACCTAGGTTGGAGGTTGGTAGCATGATCATAGCCTACTAAAATCTCAAACTCCTGGGCTAAAGCGTTCTGCTTACCTCAGCTTCCTGAAGCTAGGCTACAGACACATTCCACCATACATGGCAACTTTTTTTTTTTTTTTTTTTTAATTAGCAACTGGGTCTTGAATGTTGCCCAGAATGTTGCCCATCCTGGCCTTAAGTAATCCTCCCACCCAAAGTACTGGCCCCCAACGTACTGGGATTAAAGTATGAGTCACTGCACTCAGCCTATTAGGTTGTTTCAAAAGTTTTGCCCATTGTAATGTCATGTGTTTTTGTAGCTCCATATCTCAATAAATATTTATTCTACTGTGTCGTGGTATATACTGATCGATGGAGAATTTTGTACTCTATACAGTGATGCTGTTCATTTTTTTTCTTCTTTTAATTTTTTTTATTCTTTTCAGCCTCTTACTATATGATGTCATTATGCGATTTTCAGCCAATTTTTCTCTACGAATTCAAATTGAACCAAAGCGCTGCCGAAACAGCCCAAAAAATTAACCAGGCATTTGGCAATGATAGTGTTAATGAATGCACTGTTCGACGTTAGTTTGCATAATTTCGTTCCAGAAATTTTAGCCTCGAAGATGAGCCCCGAAGTGGTCGATCTAGAGTAATCCAAGACGAGGATTTGAGGACCCTGGTGGAGACTGACCCATCACAAACGGTGCGTGGGATGGCGGAAGAACTGGGTGTCAGCTCCCATGCGGTTTTTGATGGTTTAAAACATATTGGCAAGGTCAAAAAGCTCGAAAAGTGAGTGCCCCACGATTTAAATGATCGGCAGAAATTGTCACGTTTAGACGTGTCACGTTTGTCATTGTTCACGTTTGTTCTTCATTGCTTTTGCGCAACCAAAACGATCCTTTTTTGGATCAGATCGTCACGTGTGACGAAGAGTGAATTCTCTACGACAATAGGAAACGTTCAGGACAGTGGTTGGACACCGATGAACACTTCCCAAAGGCGAAACCCCACCAAAAAAAGATCATGGTTACTGTATGGTGGTCAGCAGCTGGTGTGATTCACTATAACTTTCTGCAACCAGGCCAAACCATCACAGCAGAGCCCTATTGTGAGGAAATTGACGAAATGTACTGAAAATTGCGTCAGCAGCAGCCAGCACTGGTCAACAGAAGAGGTCCAATCCTGCTCCACAACAACGCCCGGCCGCACGTCTCACAAATCACCATCCGAAAATTAAAGGAATTGATCGTTGAAGTTCTGCCCTACCCACCATACTCCCCAGACCTCTCGCCAACCGACTACCATCTTTTCAAGCACTTCGATAACTTTCTCACCGGTAGAACCTTTGCCAATCAGGACCTAGCAAAAACGGCCTGCATTGACTTCATCGAATCCCGAGCACCCAATTTTTATGCCGACGGAATTAATCGACTTGTGTTACGTTGGCAAAAGTGCACTGATTCAAATGGCGCTTATTTTGATTAAATTGAATAAATATTCACTGAGATATTACAGTTTAAAGTAGACTCA